>CAJNDV010032575.1:124664-135244 GCA_905221635.1 Symbiodinium sp. CCMP2456 | reverse complement strand
AGTAGGAGTAGCAGTAGGAGTAGCAGCAGCAGCAGCAGCAGTAGTAGTAGTCGTCGTCGTCGTCGTGGTGTTGGTGGTGGTAGTAGTGGTACTAGTAGTGGTAGGATATGGAAAGGACACAGTACATGACTGCACAGATCTCTTGCGAATGGTGGCGCAACAGCCTCTGCCCATGAATCCTTGCTCGAACCTTCTCTCCAAAGCCCACAGCGAGGAGTCGGTCAGTCGGTTTGGCCTTCGGATACACTTTCTCCATAAACCGTGACTAATCTCGGCGCTCAACCTGACACGAAGCAGAAAGCACCGTAGGCCCTAGTCCTGGGGCTTGAAGCCGGTAGATCCTCACGCGCCTCTTCCGAGTGTTGAAAGGTGGGGCATGTCGCAAGTCTAACATCAACAAACCCCAAACCCCCAAACGAGGAGAACCGTACATTCACAAACCCTTCGGCTAAAACATTTTGGTACCATCCTGAAGAGACAAAGCAAGACCTGCAGGAGGGCCTCAGCACAGAAGGCACCCGGATGGAACTGGCAGAGCGCAGCGCGACAATAAACTATGGCTTCGTGGGGTTTCTTTAGGTTGTTAGAAGGGTTATAGGAGTTCGGGTGGAAGCTTGAGGGGGGCGGTACACTGTCCTGGTGCCGCAAAGTGCTTAGAACCGTTTGCGTTGTTACTTGGACCGTGCGGCTCTGGATGCTTTCGGCACGGGGGGGCAGGGCTTGGAACTCTTCACAGGGCTGACCTTGCCTTGGCCGCTCCACCACATGGAAGCATCGTAAAAGATGCGAAAACTGTTCTGCACCCTAGATTTCCTGTCAAAGGATTCTGAGGATTCTGATTCTTTGCCTGGCGCATGTGATGCCAAGTCCACCCGAAGTTCCTGAGTAAGTACAGGAGAGAGGCGGTTTGCCCGAACTCCACTACCAATACGCTTTGCTCTCCGCTTTGGATTCCGAAGCGGATGGACAGCGACAGAGGTTTGGCCAAGCATTGCCGAGACCTCCTCGGAGACTCGCAAGATGAGGGTTACGAGGCGTGGAAGTGGAGATTTTCAAGTCGGGAAGTGGGGGGTCACATACCGGTGCAGCAGATAAGCCGAGGGATCGGGCTTGCCCCTGGACTGAAGCATGCACAATAGAGCCTTTTACATGCGCTGGGCGCAAGCTATATTTCCCAGCTGTCGCAGCTTCAGTAGCCCTTGTAGGGCTTTAGTGACTCGTAAAATCTGGATCCTCCGTGTCCAAAGCTTTGGCCTGAATTTGGGCTTGGGCCTTACGTGACCCTAAGGCCCTAAACCCTTCATCCCCAAACGCCCTCAAACTAGCTCTAAACCAACCAACTTAGCCAAGTAATTAGCCAAACTAATTACCCAAGTAATTATCTATCTCTAATAACGAGCATCGGTTCAGGACCATGTGGATGAGGCATCGCCTAAGGCGAGCCCGCCTTCCACGAAGGAACCGCAAGCCAACCAGGCCCCGACGTCTTGGTGATTCGTTGGTAGGGCTCTATAAGGCCTACAGGGCCTAGAAGTCTTCCATACGCAGTTGAGGGTTTAGTTGGGGAGTTTCATGACAGGAAGGCTGGCGGATGTTCTAGTAACTTAGTTTTAGGGTGTATAGACGTTTGCCTCTTTTGTGGGTCCCACGAGTAAGAGTACTTGAGCGTAATTGGGAGTTTAACGGACCCTATTAGGGGGTTCCCCCCTATTTCTGCAACTACCATAATGCCGTTGATGCTTTAAGTGATGTTTACCTGGCGATCATCCAGCCACCTGCTGTTGCTGCTGCAATTTTCAGGCTGTTTGGAGAGAGGCGACGCTTGTGTTGTCTTGCCATTTGAGTGTGCTCTATATGGTGCTGGTAGGTACTGCAAGTAGTTGTTGATGCATTGTGTTGCGAAAGCAGCGGTCGGCGTTGTAAGCACTGCGCTTCGCCAACAGTGCCTTTGTATTGGTCGTTCGTCCGTTTCTCATTGTATTTAGTACTCTTGTTGTGGTCAGCAAGGAGCTTGGCCCAGATCCCGAAGTCCATAAAGCCAACAGACGCGCAGCACGCCGTGTCTGTTTTTCCGCGAACAGATCGCTGTCAAGCCAAGACGCCGATTCCAGATGCATTTACCAGACAGTGCGGTACCCACCATGGGGTACATTTTAAGTGTAAAGAGAAATCAAGACCTTGCTGCGAACCGGGCGTGGAACAGCATTCCGCAAACGCGGACTTCGCCGGGGCGTGCTGCAAACTTTGCGCCTCGCGTCCCACTGTTGGTGAAGATCGTGGTGGACACGGGTCTCCAGATTCATTGCACGTGCTCATACATTTACGCTTCTTGGCTCCAAAGCATTGAGTCGCTGCAGTACTCGGGGGAACACATTTTTATCGATTATTGATCTCCTTGTGATCTCTTGGTTGTCGTGGTCGTCCTGGTCGCAGTGGTGGTCCTGGTGTTCCTAGTGTCGCCGGCAGTCGGGTTCACGCCCATCATTGTCGTCGTCGTTCTGTTTCACAGGTTGGGGATCTACGCTGGCATAAGAAGTCATAGTTACTCGCAGCGTCTCGATCTGCCAGGAAGCCGAGCATCAGCGCAGCGAGGAAGCCGAGGAAGAAGCCGAGGCAGAGAGGAGCTGGGATCCAAAAATTAATTTTCAGAATCCTTTCCGGACTGTTGCAGTCCGGACTGTTTGGGTTTCGCCAAGCAACAAAGTCAAAGACCACGAACCTGTCTTCGCTTCTGCTGTCCGAAACCTGTTCAGGTCATGGATCGATGGCCAACTCTTATTCGCTGTGTCCTACAGCCCCCGCAGTCATCACATCCGAAGACATGCCTACGTTCAGATCATCGCAGGGCCAGCTTCTCCCCCAACCACGATGGACCCCAGGTTTCAAGATGCAACGGTTAGGCTTCACACACCAGGGGCAGTACTTGGGTTTCAGACTTTCGCAGCCAACCAGAATTTTTTGTGACAGAGTCAGCTGGGCGGGTGGGAACAGAAGAACCTCCTGAGCTGTGCCATAAGGAGAACCAGTCATGTAGGTGTCTCTTTTTCGAATCCTTCCTGTCTCCCTCCGCGGGAAGACTGCCTAAACTTTGCAGAAAGGAGACGGCGAATCCTCGAGGAGGAGGCAGAACAGCGAAGGCTGATGCAGGCAGGGCGTGGCCTTTTCTTCTGTAGGCCGTGTACGAAGGTTAAGATGTCTTAAGAAGGTCACAAGGCCCTGGCTTAGGATTTAGATCGCAAACATGTATTAAGGGTTTCAGTGCCAGTCATACGCTCGCGCACTGCCTCTTCTCAGCTATATTGCGAGTGTTGCTGGCTGATGTGGAGCATGACCTTCAGTACTACTGCATGCAGCTACAGAGGCTTGCTTCAGACTGAAGTGTCAGGGCTTTTTAGGGTTCAAGGCAGAGGTTTTCAGCATCGAACTAATACATAGGGCCTCCGTTGGCTTGGTTCAGAATTCGATCTTTCGATGGTTTTGTCGTCCCTTCCAAAGCAGCATGTGTCATTTGGAGTTCGGGCACTGGGGATCGGTGATCGGGCCGATTCCGGCTGAATCTCCACACGAGCCGGAAGAATTTGACTTTTCCGGCAAGACACCTGCCCTCTCCATCCGGCGAAGGCAGAGGCAGAAGACCGGGCGAAGCTTCAGATGCAGTTCTGCCAGCAAGCAGCCCCCCGTCGGGGAGGTTCTGCGGACTTTTGTTCAGAGCTGTTGGCTTAAGCCTGTTCTTCACTTCGAGCCTGCTGACAGCGACGGCTTCGTGAGCTGCACGGCACGGTAGAAGGCACATCATTTGCTAGCTGAAACTGCCCCGAACTCCTGCATCTTCGTCCTGATTGTCCCAGATGCGAGAGTCGAAAGCCCACACCACCCCAGACCCATTCATAAGTCCCATTACCTTGTAGAATCTTGGCAGTTGATTAGGGGGGCATGTGCATGCACAGCGATGAATCGCTGCGCATCCCTTAAGCCGCTCCAACTCAGGAGCAGTTTCTGACTGGATGCGCCCTGCCCGGGAGAGAGGCTCCAGCACCTGCGGCCATGCAGAAGAGGCCGCTGGTTAGGGGCTTCTCGCACTTGCATTTTGGCTAATGCAGAGCTCTGTTTGGTTTTGACGAACACGATACTGAGCTTGTGCCTGGCAGGGTGCGAGCTGTTTTGACAGTCGTAAATTTCGGATTGGTCAAGTGCTGCACGGTCATATTCACAGGCTGCATGGCCATTTCCGATTGCACTGCATGTGGAATTCACGATCTTGAGTGATCCAAGACAAGGACTACATTATTGACCATGACATGCAGCACATCTGATGGGAGCAAGCGAAAGCCCATGCGTGAGTCTAGGAAACGACGACGGAATTCGATGTTGGCCATGTGGTTTCTCCGCATGGAAGCCGCGTCTTTTCGCGAGATCGGATCTGGATAGACAACACTAGACAAAGTGTTGGAGTGTTGGTAGCTGCATTCTGTTATGTGTTGTCAGCAAGCATTCAATTTTGCCAAGTCCCCAGCCCAAGCCGTGAAACCCAAAGCCCTGAACCCCCAAGCCCTCAAAGCCCCCAAGCTCTAAACCGTTTGCAACGTTGAACTTCAGAACCCCGAACCCCTGATCTGAACTGACAAGCCGCCGCATTTGACCAGGCCGGTCCCATCGAGACCTGAGCCTCCGCCACCGCCGGCAGCTCCCAGTCGGATGCTTGCGATGCCGTCGCCTGGCTTTTGTTTTGTTTTTTTTTTCTTCTGGGTGGGCGGCGGTTGCAAGAGCTCTGGGAGTTTGCAGTGTGCAGGTGCACAGGGTTTGCAGACTGTTTGTGATTTGATAGGTGTATGTGCGTGTGCGTGCGTGTGTGTGTGTGGGTGGGTGGGTGGGTGGGTGCGTGCGATTTTTGGCCGATGCAGCCGACTATGAGAACAGCTCGCTGCAGACATGTAAGTGCAGTACCTCTCGAAACCAAACAGTGGTCTCGAAGCCAAACACTGGCACGACTGAACACAGTTGCATGCAGAGTGCCACACACAGGCGACCAGATGTGTTTGTGCGTGCAAAACCTGGTTTAGCTCTGGGCCGTGGGGTTCTGGTTGAATGCATTCAAAAGGCCGAGTTCCGAAGACCAGAGTACCCGCGGCTTCGTGAGAAAATCAGGAGCTTGAAATCCGAACATTCAGGGCAGTGCCGCCGATGGCGGACGTTCTGCAGCCGCCGCCGCCAGCTTCCAGTTGGATGCAGCTCCCGGCTCAGTGCCTTGGTTGGGTGTTTGTTCAGCAGAGTTGTTGAGAAGCAGTTGCAAGGGATGGGTGCACATCAGAGATTTTGAAGATGGCGGTTTGGCTTTGTACGGAAAACCATGGATGTATATAAGTTTGTAACAATGAAAAAGCGCATTACACTTCCGACACACGGCCTCACGCATCGCAGCGGCTTTGCACGGAGTGCCGTACACATGTTCCAGACGGTGAGGTGGATGAAAATATGAGCTTTTGCCGCATGCATGCGTGTCGGCGAAATTGCTTTGCCCAAGTTGTGAGTTGCTGACTCGAAGACCAGACGTATCCCCAGCTTTGGGTGCAGAGAAGGGACGTGTTGATCTGGGTGCAGCAACATGACGTGAGGAATCAGCTACTTGAAATCCAATCCTTCAGGGCAGTGCCGCCGGTGGTGGACGCTCTGCAGCCGCCGCAGCCAGCTTCCAGTTGGATGCAGCCCCCGGCTCAGTGCTTTGGTGATTGTTCCAGAAAGTTCCGGTTGAAATCCTTCATCTCGACGGTTTGTTCGCTTTGCGCATCTCTTTCATACAGTGCAGGGGGCTCTTGGTCTGCGCGCCCACCCATTCTCATAAGTGTCCCTAACTGGAAAAAATCAATTCCCGCGTCGGGGTCGAAAGTTGTAAAGTGGCAGTCTCAGGCCGGAGGTCGGATATGTTCTTTCGTTGTGGGGGAGGGGGATTGCTCATAGTCATAGTCACATAGTCTGCTGGCGGCGGCGAGGTTGTGTAATTTGGCACAGATGCGTGCAATAAATCCAGACACCTTCTCCTCACTCTACATTCACATCAAACCCTCGTGGGATTCTACTCTTCGGTGCTCTACTGACTCTTGTCGCGGGTGGCTGCCGGTGCTGGGTTCTGTTCTGACGGGAGACGTGGACCCACACGACCCCGAAGCCTAAAAAGATTGAGGCCGGCGCCGAGAATCGACATTCTGCCACCCCTGCCCCAGCAGATGCAAGCTCCCACTCGGGTTCAGTTCCCGACGCAGCAACTTGGTATGGTTCTTGGTTTCTGCCTCCAGGTTCGATTCTTCGGACCTTGCAAGCTGACGGCTGTCTTTCAGTTGCCAGATGAAGTGGTCAGGTTTAACTTTACGACGTAGGTGGGCTTGAGCAGGCATCACACCGTCTTCGGGGCGTAAGAGGCTGCATATGGGCAAGCGCAAACCTTCCAAGTGCTGCTTCGCATCTTGCCTTGTCCATGCAGCGGGAGATATGTAGATGTAGACCGTATTCCGTACCATGCCGTGTTCAGCACATCCTTCGGACAATGTAGTGTGACCACGGCAGCCCCAGATTTGCAAGAAGAACGCCAGTGCGCTAGTCGGGGGGATCCCCCCCAACCGCACTTGATTACCGGCAGCCACTGAAAGGCACGGCATTGACAGAAGCTGATGCTTCCACAGCAAAAGGCGGAAAGTAGGGGGTGAGAAAACTGATGAACGCAGTAATAAGGACCACCGTAACATCCCGAAAGAGTAGCAGTTCACGGTATGTCGTGATAGCGCAGCGGAGCTCTTGAGACGCACTGCAGCGACCAAATGTTGTATAGATTGCTCAAGTATGTGATGACCTTGTCGCCCTGGCACCGACAGCTGAGGCAGCCATATGTGCCATCAGCGCAAGTCTGGAGTCCTCCGCGGCTTTGTCGGAACTTGTTTGGGTTGCTTGACTCTTGAACCTGGGTGTCACGGGAGCAGAGGAAGGGTGTGAATGGCATTTAGCGCATGTGCCATGCAGAATGCATGGGGCATGGCTTCTGTCATCACCCTGCCCTTCTGATCGACATTTTCCCCCTTTAAACTCAGCGTGTGTGGGTCTTGGTCTTTCTAGAACAGCCACGCGGGCATGTTGGTGTGGATGTTTTGATAACCGAAAAGACGATGATGTAGCAACTCGCAACCGCGATTGCGATGATGGCTGGTGACGACGACAATGATGATGGTGTTGGTCATGAAGACGAAGGTGCCAGCAGTGATGTCGATGCTGATGGCCATCACCACTGTAATTGCTGTGGCTAGCACCCCGTTGATGCTGGACATGGCGATGACGATGCTGAATGAAGATGAGGGTTATGATGAAAATTGTGAAGAGAAGCACAAACATGTGGTGATGATGATGAGACCGTGGAGGATGACGAAGATGACTGTACCCTTGCGGATCTTGGGGCATTCGTTATTGCTGGCCGTGTTCCGGACACGTGTATGTATATAATAATACATATATATATATATATGATGTTTGTATGTATATAACATATTTTTATTTAGACACATACACACACACACACATATATATATATATATATATATAAAGATATGAGTTGAATTCGATTCTTCGACCTGATGCCCCGTGGAGCCCGAGGAATGCAGCATTGGACCTTCGGCAGCTGCTTCCCAGGTGCTCGTTTGAGAGTTAGGATTTGGAGAAGGCCCTAAGCTCCCTCAAGCCCGTGGAGAAATTAGGAAAATCAGAGCTTCGGAAGCTGTGGAACTGATGAAAAAGACCTTAGTACGACTTTGGAGTAAAGTGAAACCTCGGCTGTGTCAAGAGGAGCGGCGCTGGGGGCGTGCGCGGGCTGCACCCGCAGGCAGATATCCGGGAATTCCTATAAGGGGGGAAGCAGGGGGGTGGGGGGATGGGGGGAGTGGTGCTTCTGGTTGGCTTCAAGGGGTGAGAGTTTCAGCGTCAAGCTCGTTGCGAGATGATATGAAAACAGTAGGACCTGCCGGGTTTTAATTGGGGACCTCTGGGGCTGGCATTGGACTATTTCTAGGATACAGGGGCCTTAATAATTGCCTATACTATTTTTTGGGGGTTCCTTTTTATCACTATAGTACAACATACCCGAAATGATTAAGGTCACCACATTACAGGATCTCGTGCAGGGTCATTAACTGACGGCTTACGGGACGTACAGATCTCTCCCGGAGAGGGTTTCGACTTCAGTGGCTGCAGGGCGAGGAAGGGGATGACCACAGAGTTTTCAGGGTTTTTGGGGCGACGCTCAGCTGTCATGATCGGTAGAGGAGATGCTTTGCCCGGTCTTCTTGTCATATCGCCAAATCCACAAGAAGTATATTTAGAGACTTCCATGCCGTCTCTGGTGTTTGAGTAGAGGGCCTGGGTTTCGCTTTACATGCTTGTGTAGGACTGCGAGCTCCAGAGTCTTTGCCGTAGTTTGATCTTTTGAGATTACGTACAATCTCGCGACGTGCGCAGCTTGTAAGTTAGCATCGAGTGAGAGGCTTGGATGGTGAGAAAGGGTCCGCAGAGGTTCGCAGGACCTTGTGCGGTTGTTGTTTCGGTTCTGGTGGGTGCTTGGCAAGCTCGTTACAAGGCCCGCAGCTGCCGAGAGCCGACACGACACAAACATAAAGGGACCGAGTGAATGTCTTCCGCTTAGATGTGTTTGATGGCCCGCTAGATCAGGAAGACACGCGCCTTGACCGTTACTCCCGCAGAGAAGCCAATCCCCGTAGGCCTTCAATCGACATTGCCATCTTTGCCTACACTGCGCCGAACCATTTTACCATGACCCCAATATCGACAACAAAAGTTATTGACAATGTCGTTGCATGCACCGCCCCTTCGTGCCGCAGTGTTCCTAAATCAGGGCAGCAACACAACAGTGGCAGCGTTAAAACTTATCCATAACCGTGGCAATGTTGACCAATGATTATGGCAAAAGCTATGGAGTATAATAGCTATTGTGTCCCGACTTCCCTCACAAGGCGGCCGAACCCGGGTCCTGGGCAGCCCCTCATTTTGTGGGACACCAAGCATAGAAAAAGGGAAAGCCTTGGGCTCTGGGGCTTTGGTCGGGCTCAGGTTCTTAGCGTTTCGGGCTCGAGATGTAACGGAGGGATTCTTTACTTGGGTAGTGGTAGTGGTGGTGGTAGTAGTAGTAGTAGTAGTAGTTGTTGTTGTTGTTGTTGTTGTTGTTGTCGTGGCATGTTGTGGCAGTCGTGGTAGTAGTGGTACCGGGACTGATAGTTGAAGTGGCACTGGTAGTTGTAGTGGTTCTGGTTCTGCTTCTGGTGGTGGTGCTGGTATTGTTGTTGTTGCTGTTGCTGTAGTAGTAGCCGCTACGGATCAGACGGCCGCGCAGCTAACGAGGGCTTTCGAACAGGCTCTGGGTTCCAACTTCTTTTCTGGAGGCTCCAACCGGGCCCTCTCCTAACCTTAAGGGTAGGTCCCAACTTTCGTGCCCTGCTGGCGCGCTGAAGGCCTGATCTGCCAGGTCCCAATTCCTGGGCCCAGTTACGGTTACGGCATTGTTTTCTGGGCAAGCGGTAGGGTTTCCACCTTCCGCGCGGTGGAGAGAGTCGCTTCAGCTTTTTGTTGTGGCGAAAATAGCGGATGGCGCTGAAGCTTACAGTGCACTCACACAATTTTTTTCTTATATGAGAAAGAGGAGACAGGACACATGTTTGTCGACTGGTTCGGCTCCGGCCGCTTCCCGATTCCGGTCGCACGAAGGAGTCTCGCGACAGGCACTGCGCAGCTTCTCCTGGAATACTCCTGGAATGGTGGACATTTGGGCCAACTACAGTAGGCACGGCTTGTGCCAAGGACTCAAACGGATGCCCCAGACATCTGTGACGTTGTTGTGCTGAAGGAAATTCACCGGAAGGCCACCGCTGCATTCGGATGGCATCGCGCTTTTTGCCTGAGCCTGAGCCTGAGCCTGGAGCAAGGTGCCTTAAGCCGACCTGCACGGCAAGAACAGTTGACGCAGTAGAGGAAAACTGGCCCAGCACTCTGGTGCGGCTCCACGTCACATTTGGGTACAGTCGCCAAGCGGATGCATGGTTTGCGGGCTACGGCTACGGCCCTCCCAGTTGTGGTTCCTTACTGTCCTGTTACCGACGGGGTCAGGCAGTGCTAGGACGTGACCTGAGCAGACCTTTCTCCACGTTTGGCCGCAAGGCCGAAGACAGCAGTGAGTTGTCCTAGTGGACCAACTTTTCAGTCCATAGGCAGCTCTTTTCCATGTACAGGGGTTGAATGGCCCTGGAGATCAGGATTCGTTCTCTAGTTCTTCCTTTTTGCGGTATTCTGTGTTTGGTTTCACGTCCCGGTTGGTGGCTAGCGCGAGGCCTCAGAGCAAAAAGTCCCACTGGCCTCGCTCCAAAAACGGATCAGGGACGTACCTGCGATATTCGCATGGGCAGTCGTGCCACCTGCCACAGCCTGTTTCTGTGTTTGTGTCAGATGTCTAAGGCTGCTTAGCTCGGTTGAAAAGCCGGCAGCCGGGGACCTAAGCGCGTGCTGTAGAGCATTTTTTCACTCTTTCTGGAACGCCAGTG
>CAJNDV010032575.1:104983-124564 GCA_905221635.1 Symbiodinium sp. CCMP2456 | reverse complement strand
TGAAACATGGATATAAGAGAGAGGCCGCTGCATCAGACCCCGCCCCACAACAGAACCACTACCCGCCGGTCCTGATCCAGACGTCCGTCTGGTGAGTCTAGAGTCTAGAGCATCCAGCCAGTACCGCCTCTGCAAGGTCATGCTTTTGCTGTTTGTGTGCGATGAAGCGCTTTTTGGCCATCGCCTGCAGCCTCATTGTACTGGCCATGTTATGCATCAAAACAAATCAGTTTTTCTGTCGGTAGACGGTGCAGTTCGATGGGTATGTTGTCACTCGACGCATGCCACTTTGAAAACACACGCTGTTCACATGTCTTCGCTCGTTGGAGCAAGACATTGCTGTCTGTGCGCACGCACGACCGGCTTACGGCTCATACTCCTCAGGCCTGACGATGTGTTCGAGCAGCTAGCAACTCTAGCAAGCCCGAAGCGTCGTCGCGTTTTGGTTCAATCTCAGGAGGCAGAAATCACATGTGAAGGATAGAAGACTCGAGACTCGAAACCCGGACGCATTACAAGATGCACTCGCACACGATCGACTAGTTCCTGGCCAAAGTTGACAGCACGCGCCGGGTCGCCATGAGCGACTCTGCCGAGAAGGCCGGGAGCATCTGGGAATGGACGCTCCAACCAGAACAGAGCCCAGAACACATCAAAGCCTTCACGCATTATGTTGACGTAGGGCTGTCTCCATACAGGTCGAGCTCTTGCCCGCTCTGTCAGTGCCGGCATCCGACGGGCCAGCGGCTGGGGAATTTGACAAGGACAGACTCCGGGGCATCTGGGCAGAATGCTTGGATGCTTGACATTCTTCATTAGCTTTCCTGGCGGGGACTTGGGTGGGGCCGGGTGGGGCCAGGTGGGGTTGAGTAGGGGTGGGGTTGGGTGGGGCCGGGCGGGGTTGGGTGGGGCCGGGTGGGGCTAAGGGGGGATTGGGCATGCATTGGAATATTGAAATACTATAGAATAGTCAATGAAGCCGAGTAGAGCCGAGTGGGGCCGGGTGGGGCCCGGTGGGGTTGGGTGGGGCCGGGTGGGGCTGAGGGCGGCTGGGTTTTGGTGAGGGTTCTGTGTCCGCGCAACGAGAGGGGGTCCGAAGTACCGCAAGGCTTTCCAGAGCATGTAAGCTTCCGCGAGGAGGTTGACATCCCCAGGCTGGAGGCCCTGCTGAAGGACCTGACAACATTGAGTTGGGGGCTTGCGCACGCTTCATGCTGTATCTGGACAGACAGTGACAACCGGGAAAGCATGGCACCACCATGTTTTGCCCGTACTCGAGTGTGGCATGATAACTTCAATGATAACTACCCTGGGGTCATACTGGAACGGTGTTCAGCAACAACGCAACCTGTAAATCTGTGAGAGAACGAAACTGAGGGCAAGTGTGCGCTGCAGGACTACGTTTTTTCACAGAGCATCGGAACGTTAAATCCACCGAAGTTCGGCAAAGTACTGGCAGCCAAGAGCGTGAGGCCGGGTGTGAACATGGTTGCTTTTATGGTCTGTGCACAGACTCTTTACAGAACCCGTGGACTTGCTGGACAGGGACAGCAAAGAAGACCTTTGTGTCCGCTACAGTGTGGAGTCCAGCGGGCCGGCGGACAGGCCTGAAGAGCCACAACGCAGGGACAGCAAATTTTGACATTGAACACGAGAGGCTGGCTTCAACCGTAGTGGTTGCAGGGTTCTGGAATGTTTCCACGAGCACTGCAGATGCTATATGTGGATTGACATTCACGAAGGACACAGCCAAGAATGATGGCAATTGAGTTCTACTCAGAAGCCATATGAACAAGATATCGCACAGCCTTTCTCATGCTTTATCGGAGACACTCCTTGGTAACTCGGTGATTCTGCAAGATTCCATGCTGCTGCTATTCATCGATGCAATGCACGTTTGAGAACCTGTATCGAAGTGCTTCCATGTCTGCAATGTTGCATGCCTCGACTCTGGTGTTGTCGGTATGCAAACGTTCAAGCATTCCGGGAGGCCGCCGTACGAAGCTTTGGACGAGCCCGACATCTTCGAAGAAGTCGTGTACGTGCAAGATTACATGAGTATCTCGAGAGCTCCAAGGCGATGAGATCTTTGAGCAGCTTGATCACATTGGCGGCGTCACGACAGTGCTTCCATTGTTGCCGATGTGAAAGCCACTTCGGCACTCCTTGAACAGGTTCGAGTCAAGACGACTCCTGCTCAGATCCCCGCGGCTCGCCGGAAAGTCTCGCGCAAGCGACAGAGAAAACTCTAGCCAGATGGTTTGGGCGTTCTGGCATGCATGGATGCGTAGCACTGTGCAGCATCCCTCGAAGCTCTATGTTCACACCATCACGAAGTCATGACCCGAAGTTGGAGATGCTCCCGAGCCATGTCCTTTTGATATCTCCTCACTATCTCTTGCGCATTGGCATGACCTTTTGAAGATGCCGGCTATAAGCGGGGAGATCAAGCCAGAGGACACCGGGACACCGTCTCGCTAGTGCTTTTCAGTGCTCACTGAAAAGCGCGGCATGTTCGCCGCTGACTTGCAGGACGTAGCTGCTGCCAGCGTCCTGCTGCAATGCTTGCAGGTGGGTGCTTGGAGTGCGGAGAGATGCGGCGAGCATTGATCGTCATGTTTGTTCGCTGCCTGCTGGCGAGCTCCAGCAGGAAAAGAGACTGGGAATAACATTCTCAAGCCGTGCTGAGGGTGTTGTCAGGTTTACCACAGATTGCCGTAGTGTTCCGGGATTGACTGAGCTCGCCTATCACCGACAGGGGCTGCAGGAGACTTCGGACTGCCATTGTCATATCTGCGCACTTCCTTATTTCAGACTTGCACATTGGGAGTGGCAGGCCTCGAAGAGTAATCAGTCGGAGAACGGTGTGGCTGCACAGCTTCAGAATGGTCACTGAGCAGCAGACAGAAAAGAAGCATGAATTCATAAGTTATCCGGTGATTGGTACCTTTGCTTCCCTTGGCTCTTATGAGGCTGGAAGCCGTCCAAAGAGCTGGCTGATGCGATTGAGGCGCTTGCGGAGGCAGCTGATCGTGATACCAGAATGCTTTCCTTCCCTCAACCAAACATGGTTTTGCGGCAGATCAAGATGCACAAAGTGCTTTGGGATAGCCGCTGGCATCCGCTGGCCAACTCGGTTTTGGTTCTTCCTGTTTCGTTTGGTCCATGGGTTAGATGCTGGCGGCCTGGCAGGAAGCTCGCCGCGCCCTGCCCGATGTCACCGTTGGGTTGCTGGATATCGAAAATGACGAGCTGGAATGTGATGACATCATCTGACATCACAGCGGTCGCAAGTCGCAATCTGCTGTTGCTTTTGAGGCTCTGGCCTGGAGCCGTCAAGGCCGAGCCCTATGACGAGATGCGGGACGAGAAAGGCACAAAGAGCATCTCTGAGCAGTGAGCAAAGAGATGCAAAGAGCATCGACGGGCTCGCTCGAGGACACTGCCGCGCAGCCTATGCGGGCGTCATAAAGGAGATGGACCAGATTCTGAATCGCAAGCCCAGACGCTTCCTGGCAACGCAACAGGTAGCTGAAAGCACGTTTGTAGAAGTTCTCTTGGGGTTCACCCAGGCATCAATGACTTCAAAGCCGAGTCTGAGATGCTTGGCGCACTGGGCATTGCATTTGGAGTCAGGGACAGCGAGCTAGAACTCATGCCGAGTCTGAGGAAATGTTTCAAGGGCGACAATCGATTATACCACATCCCGCGGATGCTTACACAACCGGAGGCCGCCGGAGAAAGATTCAGTGTGAGCCTTCCGCTTGCTGTCTTTTGCTCGCTCTGAGGCTGCGAACATTACCGCAGGAGTAGCGCAGCGAGCGCAGGCTCTGCGACGGCTAGTGATGGATGTCAACAGCAGGAAAGAGATGAAAGTTGGACAGTTGAGCTGCGTGCGGAGTGGAGCACTGCCTCGTGACGTCTTCAATCGAATCGCAGCTCGAGCTGGTGAGCAATGGACTCAGAACCTAGTACAGAAGGAGGCAGATTCAAAGAAGCTCTACTGGAACATCTGGTATGGTCCAGACATCATCCGTGGACCTTGTGAGCATGGCCATGAGTTCTATGTTGTGGAAGACAACTTGGGCTATGTTGGTGGCTTCGGAGACCTGCCCCTTGCGCGGCAGGTTCTGCTGGGAGAGGCCAACGGTTCAAAAGGCTTCCCGGAGCTGAAGCCCCACTTAGAGCCTGCGAATGCCGAGCGCCTCTACGAAGAGATGGCCAATCACTACAAGCGCCAGGCAAGGGGGCCCCTTGTGCCGGCAACGCGCCTTCTCAGCAGGTGTTTGCTCGGAGATGCCTCAAGTTCAGCTACAGCTTCTGTGAGTTGTGGCCTGCCGTCTTGAAACCAGCGCTAACCTGCGCAGGTCGCCGAGGGGGAGAAGGTGGTCGTTCTGTACTACCACCGTTCAGTCCGAGACGACAACGAAGATCGCCGGCTTGTGACGCTCTTGAGGCAGAAAGGCCTCGTGCCGGTGCAACTGCCGGACGAGAAAGGCCCCCGTGAAGATCAGCCCAGGCTACTGGTCCGTCACGGCCGCGTCCTCTTGGCTCCGGCGAAAACCACCTCTCAGAAAGACCTGGGCTCAGACCGCCGAAGTCGGAGCCCAGTGCGGCGGCGCGGGTCACCTGTGAAGCAGGCGGCTCCGATGGAAGAGCCTGTTGGGCTGGTGGTTTTGCTGTCCGAACCCACGGATGTTCAGCCAGGACATCCCAGCACAAAGCTCCGCTCGGCGATTGACGAGGCTCGCAGTCGAATCAGTGCATACGAAGAGATGGAGAAGAAAGAGGTGATGAAGGCCTCAAGAAACGAAAAGTCTTTAGTCTCCATGAAGGCCAAGGTTGAGTTTCTGGACACAGAGGGCAACAAGAGTTCACTACAGATGAAAGGGGGCAAGCTCATCTGGACGTGGACAGACAAGAATACCAACCAAAGCGAGCGCACTGATGGCCCGATTAGGTACAATGCAGGATCTGGCAAGCTGACCTTCGGCGAGTCTTACCATTATAAACCAGATGCAGAAGGCACGACTGCACCAAGCTCTGCAGCTGTCCTGAAGACCTGCGCCATGAGCCACCTCCAGAAAACGCATGTGTCCTTTTGTTGCAGGCTTGAAAAAGCTGGAACAGGCCTGGCAGATGAGCGACCACCCGATCGAGGTTTGGATCTTGGAGGGTTCTGCGGCCGTGGCTGCTCAGACAGTCTAGACAACCACCCCTAGTGTACGTTGCGGTTTGGACTGGGATGGTGTCGTGTCCGGGAAGAAACACCTCAACGTCAGCTTTCCGGATGTATTTGCTTTGTTCGCTGGAGAAGCGGGGAAGGCGGAGCGGGCGCGCCGCTGCGCCACGGAGTTGCGCGAAGCCGTGGAGTCCGTCGGCCAGGCCGGGGCCGAAGAGGGCCTCCTCATCACGGTCCTTGTTCCGTGACTTAGGTGATTGGTGAGCGCGATAGCAAGAATGCACGTTGCTTGGCAGTTCAGCGTGGTTCTCCGTGTGAGATGCTTCTGTATCTGATGCAGGCGATCAGCTCTTCCGTGTTCTGCGCCGGGACGACAAGGCAAAGTCGAGGCATGCCGCCGCAGGTCGATGTATGCACGGCTGTGAGGAGGGATGGCAGCGCCTCATGGAGGGCAAGCAGGGTGCCGGAAGCTCAAAGAGCACTGTCAGCAGAGCAGTGGTGCAGCCATGCGAAAGTGCTGAAAGGTCCCAGGGCTGTTGGAAGCATACTACAAAGGCAGGGTCAAGGTGCCCAGAGCCAGAGCAAACCCGCCCTTGCCGCTGGCTTGCTTTGCGGCAGATTAGATGCACAGGTCGCCAACGGTCCTGGATTGATTTTGGTGGAAGACAAGGATTTTTTGGGAGGGAACTCTGATAGACAGAAACGATTAGATTCTAAGATCTGTCACTCTGGCAGGAGCTGTGCTCTTACATGGACCAGCTGATTCGGCATTACCTGGGTGAGGAAGTGGTGTTGCGAACATGAATAATTGACATTCATTGACAGGGGGTTTACAGTCTGGAGTCTGGTTTTGCACCGTTCGCTTCTTCTCTGATGACCCTGCTATCCCTGGACGGAAGAGATGCAGCAGAGATAGTAGTAAGCTTGCGTTCGAGACCGCAGCTGCGCGGTTGGACGATGCACACCAGTATGCGCGATGCTAGGGTACATCGTGCAGCGGCCTTGTGCTTGCTGGTTGCTCTTGCGAGTTTTGTCACATGCCCTCATCGATCATCCACGCAGCAGGTACGAGCGAGCTTAGCAATGTAAGAGAGCAGCCATCCATCCATCCATCTATATCTACCTATCTGTCTATCTATCTACCTACCTGTCTATCTGTCTATTTGTCTGTCTGTCTATCGCTCTATCTGTTTATCTAGCTGTATATCTATCTACCTATCTTTCTTTCCATATCTCTCCCTCTCTGTATATGGCGCAGACAAAACGTGGTGATCCTTTCTCGTTTTGAGACCATATCGATATCTGCCAACACTGCAAAGGAGCCGCTTCTTCGCACGATCCCGACCCGGAGCTTCGCAGGGGAAGCTGATCTGATCCACTCCGTCTTCGACAATCCCAGTGCTTTTGCAACAAAATGGAATAGCCGCCTCCACCCAAGACCCTTAATGGCCTTCATGATGTTCATAGTTTGTAGAACTACAGTGTTATGTCCACATGCTGATGGGCGTGGTTTTGGCAAAACGGAGGCACACAGCCAAACGTTGTGGTCAAGCGTGTGGATGGTCGCGGAGGCAGGATCGGGGCGACATATTGTGCTTGGTCTTCATGGCTCGGTGGGGATTTGGGAATTTTGGGAGACTGGATGTTCTGTCGCGAGGCAATGCAGTTTGGGTGGGGGCAAAGCTGCCACGCCAAGAGAAACTCGACTCGGTAAGCTGGAGGGTGCTGGAAAGTTGAACTGCAGAATAATGCAACGCTCTTCTTCCAAGGGCCGTGTGGATCTAGAATCTAGGAGTCCAGAATTCACATTGCCTTAGGTTTCTGGCAGCACGGCCACTTGTGGCTGCGGAGCCTGAAGCGTGCCTCGGCAGAGTACCAATTCGACGGCTGAGGCAGCACACCGTACTGTTCGATGCCTGCTGCATCTACCACCCCTCGCCTTACCACGGTATGACACCGCCTTCAGGTCATTTCAGGTCGAGGTCTTGTAAGCGCAGCTGTGACACACAGGGGCTTATGCTCATCAATGCCAAAGTGCCATTCAAGCACTGGCAGGGCCATGGAGCACGCACAGTTGAATCACCGGTGCGATTCGAGCTTCCGCGATTGACTCACGAATGGGCCATCTCCCACAACTCCCGACTTGGTTTTCTGCCACCTGCCATCCCCTCTCCCCTATTGACGAGGGTTCTACCACTCATCTAGTGTTAGGGTTGACGTGTTCATCTCTGTGGGCTTCGGGTTTGGGGTCGTCCTCTCACGCACCGTTTCGCTGCGCAAATCTGCAATCAGTGCGCAAATCTCTGCATGAACCCGGTGTACAGTCTGCAAAGTTCTGGACAGTAAGTACCCTGCTTGGGACTCCAACAGCGGCAGCGGGCTGGATTTCAGACTAGAACCTGCTGAGGAGCTCTAGCTCAATCTTCAAGCTGCCGTGAATCTCGCACGAAACTGTCACGATTTCTCCTGGTGCAGTTTCGAGAGTGTGGTTAAGGTTTATCGTCCAAAGATACACGGCTCTGTCCAAGGCCGCTGGCCATACTCAGCTCGTGATGTCACATGTTTTCACAGGGTTTTCATGTGTTTTGATGTGTGCAGGTTGATGGCCAAATCACGGACCTTCGTGGTCCGGCATTCATCACAAGCAGTGATGAGGCTCTCAGTGGAGGTCCAGGCCACGACCAAAGACTCTCGCAGGGAAGTGACAAGTGAAGCGAAGCGGCGAAGCAGTTACGGGATCTTGCAGTGAAAGGCGTGGCGGTCTCACCGGTCCTGTGGGGCCGTGGAGTACCAGCAGACAGCAGCAACGGGCTGCTTGGCTTGGCACAGAATCCGTGCAAAGTGGTGAGGAGGGTTCATGGTGAGCAACTTGAAGCTGTGTGGTCGACGGGTCTCCGTGGCTGGGGTTTGCTAGACTGCGCCGCTCCTGCGGACGTTCCGGCTGCATTTTCTGCGTTTTTGGGATACGAAACGGATGATCCGGCTGCTTTTTACGCATGAAAGGAGCGTGTCTTACGCAAAGTGCAGTCCGATTCTCCGTTTTGTGGTGTTTTTGGGTACGAAACGGACGCTCCGGCTGCACTTTGCGCATGAAGGGAACCCTTCCTATGCAAAGTGCAGTTCGTTTCTCCGTCTTGGGTGTTTTTGAGTACGGAACGGGCGATCCGGCTGCACTTTGCGCATGAGGGGAGCCCTTCCTACGCAAAGTGCAGTCCGATTCTCCGTTTGTTTTTTTTGGGTTGCAAAGCTGTGAAACCCATCCAGGTCCCTACTTCTTGACCGTCTGAGGTTGCTGTGAAGTTGCGTCGAGCGACCGAAAGTGCCCCACATTGCCTTTGCACAATGTCGTACCGGATGACGAAGGTTAGACTCTGCTATCTGTAAACAGTGGATAGGCAGATGGACGTCATTGTACATGAGCCCCATTCAAGCGCATGAGGGCCATTGCATGGTTCTGGTGACACATTAGCATTGTGTGTGGCTGCGGATGTGCAAGGAAGGTCAACATATCAGATGCCGGTTTCGAGTTCGCGGTGGCGACTGCCACGCTGTGCTGAGAAAGCTTCAGAAGAGATCCAACACGTACGACGTGTGTGTGTGTGTGCGCAGTAGGGTTGCGAATGCTCAAGTTGATAGAGGTTTGCTGCAGACGTGCCACGTCTTGAGGATCAAGACCATTGGCACATGTCGAACACCGGCAAAGCTATTTCAACATCACCTGGTTTCCTTTGCAGATGTGCCGCTTGCCCTCTCGATTTATCATAGCAGGCTCTCTACATTATCGTGGCCAAAAGGTAACTGGGTGGGTATTTCAGCTTGTGCTCAGAAAACCTGAGCATTCCTGGGAGAGCAATTTGATGCATTGTCTGGCAGTGGCTAGCGCTTTCAAGCCGTGGTAAGCAGACTTGCAAGCGATGCACTGCATACTTCATATACTTTGCGGATAAACAGGGATCTGCGTGTACAGACGTCGTAGATGCCACATTGTAGGGGCAAAGCGGGGGAATGGCTGCTTCATGTGCCGAGAAAAGATTGTGCTGCCTTTGTCACATGGTCGATGCAGTAAAAGACCAGTCAGGATTTGCAAAGAGCTATTTTGCAGCTGCGTAGCTGTAGCTCCTTTCAAACCTGCAGTCGTAGCCTGAAGATTTCTGTTGGCACGACCCCGTTGGCAATCACAGCAGGCATGCAGCACGAGGGATCAGCTGAAATGCGATTCAGAATGGCCTCGATACATTACTAGAGGGCAACCATCCCGGAAGCATGACATGGCGCCAACGACTCCTGGGGAGGCAACGGAGCTTCGGCGGTGTTCGGTCATAGCTTCGGTGTGTGCAGACTTCAGCCCGATGCTTCCACGCAACGCTGCAGGATGGTTCAGGACGTAAGGCTGCTCGCAGCTTGTAACAGGGCTTCCAAGTTTCAGCAGGTCCCAGCGGCCTGCGCAGCGGTGCGCAGCCAGGAAAGCGAAGCTCGGCCGCATCCCCAGCTGCTGAATCAGCACCGGGCGCCGGAGGTCTTGCGATTGATTCGTGGGAGATGCGATCCTGACACCGCAGCCATAGCTTGTTGCCAGAATTGATCCCATAGAAGTCGTTTCATGATGCGGTTGCTCGCGACACTGCTCCTTGCTGCATGGGCAGATGCCGGGAGCTCGGCTTCCAGAGATCTGCAGGCTTTGCTAATTTCCACCTGACTCGGCTCCAGGCAGTGGAGGTCTTCGTGATGCTCGGCTCCTTGGCAGTGGCGGACAGCTCCACGTATCCATTTCTGTGTGTGTTGTTTTCTCCAAACTCCCATCTGCGAGGTCTCGATGCTGTGACGCAATCTGGAGATTTGAAGGATCCAGAGTCATTGAGGGCCCAATTACAGCAACTGAACCTCGACGCGCAAGAGTTGCAGTGATGACCAAGCAGGCCGTATGTGACACTGTTTCGTGGAGCTCCCCTTAAAGTACTTTTTTGCCTTGTCCCAGCACCTGCTCGTAAAGTGCCTGTCCTTGCACCGTTTATGCACAATCTGTGTGTGATGCAGCACGGCTTTGAAGATGAGACAATGACATGACGGGAATATCGGACTCTCACCCAACATACGTGTACAGACATTCGACCTACATGCATCATGCTTGCTGTGTGCGCGGTTCGTTTCACAGTTTTCCTATGTTTTCCTGTGCAACTGTCGTGTTGTTCTCTTACATTTCGTTTTGCTTTGGGAGTGTCCATGTTTGGGCAAGCTGTTTTGCAGCAAGAGCAGGGGCAGTGCCGACGGTGCGGTCGACTTTCGATGAAGAGTCTATTGGTGCATGATCTTGAAAGTTCGCGTTCGTGAGGAAGAGTGGCAGCGCAGACGGAATCATGGCAGATGTGTGGTGGGGTGCCACCGAACCAAGTGCAAAGTCTTACAAATTTGACGGATACAAGCAGCTCGTCGACATGTGCAAGAGCATTGGCCTGAAGGCAAGGCACCAGTCGCAGTTCTCCTCATTCTTTTGTGCAGCTAGCGGCGGGTTAAGAGTCTGTAGACCTTGGTCCTACCAAGGCTTTGAAGGGCCGAGGATGCGAAACGTTCAAGCACAGGAATTCACCAACAAACAAGAGCGGAGCCCACCGGCATGAGGTGTTGCGCAATCTGATCATGAGTCCCAGCTAGATTCGCTACTTGCTGGTGGGATGGGTGTCCAGTGCCGAGATTCGGATGCCTCGTGGCCTCGTGGTAGGTGCAGCTGGTAACCTCCTTTCACCAATGCGGCGGCAATGTGGGCGACACCTGCGATATTCCTCTGCCTGCTTTTGTGACTTCTCAGCGGGACATTTGGTACAAGGACAGGCAAGATGCATTTGCTGTCAATGCTGCACTTGTCTCCTGGCTGGCAGGACCAGCATGGCCATGAAGACAGAGAATACATATCACTTTTTGCTGACAATGTCACGATTGAAGGCGGGAGCTTTTCGAACAGATTTAGCTTGAAGGACTTCTTGCAACAGGTCGCACCCCCTTGCAAATGTACAGCGATTGGTTCAACGCGCTTTCGTCGAACTTTGCGGCAGAGCTAGGCAACTGGGCGGAGAAGTTGTAAGATGCCACGAGCTAATGGTAGTTGCAACCCTCGACGGATCGATCTTTTCTCGAGGCAGTGTAATTGAGGAGATCCAGGTGGGTGATGGGTCTGGTTTGGGCATGTACGTAGATGTTCCTTACCTGCTGTTGCTCTGGTGCTGCGAATCATAAGCATCGGTCATTGCAATACCGATGCAGCTTTTCACAGAGGTTGCTGCGGGCTGAAGGTGGTTGCATGTATCGACGTCTGAGTACGTTTCGGGGTGGCTCGCCAATGTCTGCATCGCATGTTTGTCCGTGTGGTGTGGTTGCAAGATGTCCACAAACACGTAAGTCTGGTGTAAGCCAGTTTGTAGTAATTGCCGAATGTTGCCGATCCACAGCAGATCGAAGTTGCGACAACTTACAGGAAGCTGACTCTGCTTAGCAGGCTTAACATTAGCTTCCAACTTCAGAAGCTTCATGTTGCCAGAGTGTCTTCAGCACTACATCCAGTTGCCTCGAAATACCGCTGCTTGAGTGCGTTGAGTGTTCGGAGACGAACAACGAGCTCGTTCAAGACATGCTTGCAGGTGGGCATGGGGCCTGCTGGCGAGCTTAGATATCCTGTGACTTGCACGGAAATTGGTGACAAGTTGGCAGTATCGAGGGGTGTCTGTGCGTTTGTGAGCCCAGGCCTATCAGCTTTCTCAGTGGAAGTTCTGTGGCGTCGGTGCCTTTCAATGCTACGATGCCAATGCTCTCAACAGCTTGGCCAGTGCTGCAAAGAGTGCAGGAGACGGGGGGGGTGCAATGTTTTCAGATGCAGCTTGGAGTCGCATGCCCTGTGCCCGTTCACCCGTGTGCCCACCGCACGCAATGGCCATTCGCCACACACAAACTTTCTCGCAGAGTTTCTGGCAGTCGCAACGAACACGTGCTTTCACAGCAGATGCTGCGAGGACACGCTGATTGGAGCAATCCCCCGTCGGATGCTGGGGACTACAACAGCCACCCAGGCAAGGCTCCGTCGGGAGCTAGCAGCGTCAAGAGCGGTTGCTTGCATCTGACGATGAAGAGCCAGGTGATGCAGCATTTTTCCAGAACGGATACCAGTCAGACTTCGGCAGATTCTTTCTGAAGTGGTATGCCGATGAAGCTTGGCAAAGACTTGGCCCAAGGCCCATTCCGGCTTTCCTTTGCGACCCCAGAGCTGAGGCACTCCTTCAGCATGGCGCTGAGGTGCTCCAGCGCGCCAAGCAAGTGACCTGAGAGGCATTTCAGCCGCTTTCATTGTGAAAAGCTACGACTCTAAGCCTGGAGAGCAAGACCGGGCTTTAGTTGTCCGCTGAGGCATTCGGAAGGTCGGGTGTCCGTCTGGCAGGCAAGGTTGCTGGAATCCACTGGTGGTACAAGAGCGATCACCATGCTGCAGAGCTCACTTCAGGCTTGGACGGTCAATTCTACACGAACCTACCGTGGCCCTTGCTCTATGAAATTCCAGTGGATGCGACATGACCAGGCTACTACAACGCCAACGGCATCGATGCATATGACTCCATCTCTGCGATATTCGAGGCTGCAGGTGCAGGCGTGGACTTCACCTGCATGGCCCGAGACTTAAGGGCTGCGCTGCGGTGCTGCGTGGTGCTCCCACTTGTGTGATGTGACAGCTGAGGAGATGGCCGACTCGGAGCAGTCCGCTGACTGCGCCTCTGGCCCGGAGGAGCTCGTGAAGCAGGCCTGGACTTTATCGCGACGGCTGATCCGGTGACGCCGGATACACCTGTGATCAGGTGATGGCGGCAACTGCCAGTCACGGCATCGCCCTGGGTGGAGAGAATGCCTTACCCAGATTTGATGATACTGCTTATTCCAAGATCGAGTCCTACAAGTCAGGCAAGTTCAGTGGGCAGCTGTTCGAGCACCCTGTTGCTGCACTAATAAGGGATCATGTGCACACTATGTGAGAAACCTCAGGCATGCAGGTGTTTACTTACCTTCGCTTGGGCAATGACCTGCTGAATGGAGACAACTGGAATCGGTTTCAGAGCTTCGTGAGCAAGATGCACTCTGCCGTGAGTCTGATTGTATAGACCGCACAGTCTTGCTTGGGCGAGGCGACAAAACAGTTCGCATTGCAATGCTGGCCTCCAGAAGTGGTGTGCGACGTAGACCGAAAGCTGAGCACAAGCCGAGGGCGGGAGGTGGAAAGGCGGCGCATACAGCCCCGCCGCGCGTGCTCGCCGAGGTGGCGAATGCTGTTTTTTCAACTGCACCTGTTTGCATGGGAGGAAGCAACATATACTCTACCTTACGACGACATGTAGGTCAGCATGTAGAGATGATTAGAGATGTGTTTTGAAGGCCTGTGGTACTGCAAGCGCGAATCCGCACTCCCGGGAAGCCCAGTCTCCGGCCCTGCCCTGCCCTGTTTTGTTTGCCCTTGCTTTCTGAAGCGCACAGAAGACAGAAAGCCCGTTTTGTCATGAGCTAAGGCTTAAACAATTAAAAGCAAGGACTCCAGCAGCCAGCAGCTCCTTTCCAAGTAGACCATGAGAAGAAGCGAGCGGCCGGCCAAGCTCATCAAGCTCTCAGAACTCGGGGTTTCGGGCAGCGCACGAGCTACTCTGGACACCGTGCGCAAACCTCGCAGAAGCTTTCGAAATCTTTGGCGACAGCGGCAAGGCAACCACAACAGCGATGCTTGCAAGCGGGGTGCATGGAATCCAAGGTTTGCCGGCGCAGCCGGAGACAGATTTGAAGCCGGAAGTGGAGCCCTAGTCGTAGAACGCGACTGGCACACTGGTCATGATGCCGCCTGGACACGTCCATACAAAAGCACGAGAGAGGCACGAATCTCGGAAGATTGAGACGGGAACGTAGTATTGTGTGAGCATGCTTACCTTGTTACCGAACATAGCCGCATTCGCGAGCAGCGTTAGTCGAGTCTAGCCTTTTCCTCTTGTCTAAAACTACAAGTTCCTGCAAGAGCGGAAGCTTGGTAGACTGACTGTATCAGGCACAAGAGCAACAAAGCTTGCAGACCACGCCAGAGGCGTCGCTTGCTTGAGCTGTTAAGCCATATTCCGCCTGCGGTGTTTTCAGTGACGATTGCAGGTTGCGAGGAATTTGCAATCCGCGGAAATCAGCCGCCTGGGACCTACGCATAACTTGTGCCCGGAGAGTTTCTTGTCAACCTATGTCAACCTGCATGACTTCGAGGCCTAGAACGGCAGATCGCCGAGTTGGACCAAGCGTTGGCCATGGAATCACCGGATGAGGTTCCAGATGAGGCCCAACAAGCATCAAAAGACTGCTTCGTCGAGAACATGCGCTTGACAAGAAGCGCTCAGGGTGAAGTCACCGAATTGATCGAGGGCCAAAGACTGCGCGGCGCCTCAGATAAGTGGATCGCCTATGCGGAAACAGGGCCAAACAAGGGAAATTCCCTGTTCAAACCAATCATAACCAATCTTCAGGCTCTCGCAATTGCAAGCTGAGCTGCTGCTGGCACAGGCTCGACTCTCAGCTACGTGTTCAGTTCCTTGCTTTCCATTGCTTTCCTGCCGTATAGCGGAAGGCGGAAGGCGAGCTTCTCGGTGCTGGGCTCGAATGGGCTCGACTTTTGCACGCGTGGGCAGTGGCTGCAGTGAAGATGAGCTTGGGTCAGGTGCCGAAGCAGCAGAGGCCTGGGATGAGCTTTCACCGGCTTCCAGGTTCTCATTAGCGGAGTTGACCTCCAAAAGGAAGCTTGCTTGCTTGCTTGGTGATGGGCTGGGAGCTGCTAAGCAGACCTGAACTTTCAGCCGGCAGTGACCTGTGAAGCAATGGTCCAATTTGTCAAGGCAGCTTGACCGTGGGGTTCACCGAGTCGCAACATGCAGAAGTTTCCCTAACCTTGGGTTCCGAAGATCGCAAGTGACTGGCCTTGCTCGCTTCAACTCGACACCGTGACGGTCCTTCTTGTCGCCGCTTGCGATTGGAAGGACCATAGATCACCATCATCGCTGCACGCAGAGGCTTGCGGGGCAGGGTGAGAGCGCGCTCGACTCGATCGTCTATTTTTGTGACTGACACGTTTGCATTGTGTCTGCCAACAGCTTCATGGTGGCAAGCTGGCATAGTTCTTGCCACTGGTGAAAGTCGTCCTGCTGTGCCGGAGGTCGCAAGCCTTGCGACGGGCTCAGTACACTTGAGACCTTCTGTGGCACAAGTTTGCCGTAGCTCTGGAATTTCGTGGAGAGTACGATGCTTGTTTCGCCAAGTCGACAAGAAACACTCAACAAAACAACAAGGTAAGTGAGGCGGAAAGCTTCTGGTGATGAGCAGGGGCTATCATGACGTGCCCTTCTCTTTGTTACTTACCAACAGCAGTAGATAATTTTGCAGAGGACGGGTCAGATCACGAAGATCAGCCCCGACGGCATGCGATCTTGTTTTTCGTAGCAGCATCACATCACAGCAGCTGTCGCGATGAGCCTTGCAGCTGGAGGTTATCACCAGGCTCGAACGATCAGCGCAACGCCATAAGCCCACAATTTTGTCTGCGCTCCTGCTGGCCTTTCCTCTCTCTATGTGGCCGTGCCCCTACCCAGTGGCCCAGCGATAGTCCGTGAGGCAGCTAGGTTCTGGACCCTCACTTGCAATAGCTTTCCTCTGGCCATTAGCCAATCGCTCCAGGCTCAGCTATGTTAGCACGGCTTCGATACGCCGAGGCTACTGCACTGTCGGAGCGCCAAGCTGAAGTTCGCAACTTGGAGGCTCGAAGGGCGCAGGCCGGAGCACAGTCTTAGCATGGTTGCAGCCACTAGGCCGTTGTCACATCTTGTCTCTTGCCCGGCCCGCTCACCGGAATGGATTATGCCAGCTCAACACTTGCACCCCCAGGCCGCGCCCTCCCAGGAGTTTGTGCATCTCCCCGCCCACTGCCGGTCCCCATTTCGACTGCATTGGGCAAGCTGTGTTGAAACATGCTACTCCCCTTTCCGATTCCGTTTGCAGGGACTTCAGCGCCACTCCCTGTGGACTCTGTCGCAGACTTTTCCAGTCTAGGTTTGATATAGCAGGTGGCATAATTTCCGGATTTAGGGTTATTTAATGCAGTTTAAGATTTGTCAGTCTATTCCGTAAGGTCAATATGGCGTGAAGCTATCAGGCCGTCATAGGATTTGCCGCAAGCCTGTTCGTTCATCACTTGCCAATAATTGAGTAACCATTTTGCCACGTCTTGCAAGGTGTTTCTTTCATGATCTACGACAAGCCGCCTCTTAGGATGAGATTTTGTTACTTCGCGCTCTTTCTTGAGGTCAAAGTTTGCAACTCCTGGCTGCTTCTGGCCTTTAGGTGTCAGTTTGCGATCTCCTACTATGGGACCTGTCGGGTTTCGAACGGAGCCACTCCCCAACTCATTCAGGGTCCAGGTTGTTGAGGCTTGCCGTTTCTGTAGCTTCCGAGTCTGAGGGCTTGCCAGTCGGCTCCGTTCGAGGGTGGAGGTTTTGCTACACCCGCTCATTGTTGGGTTAAGGTTTGAGGTTCTGGTTCTTGCTTTACTAGTCAGTGTTTGCCGACTTTTGGTTCTGGAGTCTGGCTCGCTCTGAACCCGGGCCTAAACTTTAAACCGCCACCTATCGACTCTGTACCCACTCTTCGTGTTTGAGTAGGGTGTCTCGCAAACAGCCGGGATGCTTGAACCCGTGGTCGCTGCAGGCAGAAGATGATGTGCGGCTTGCGAGACAGCGTGTGGCCACTTTTGAAGCCGCTGCCTGAGTGGGTATGACGAGGGCTGGCGGCTGGCCTCACAGGCTTTGTTGGAGATGTGGATCTGGGTAACAGATGCTGGCCTCTGGAGCGAACGTCAAGCCGAAAGATGACTTGAAAGTATGTCGAAACAGGTCTGGAACAACCCACGCAAGGAAATCTGAACTTGTGGAAATGCTTGGGTTTGTGCGTTTGTTTGAGGTGTGGTCCAATGCAGCTCATGTCGAACTTCGGCAGGCCCGTGAACGCTTGCAACAAGCAGTCGGTGGGCCATGCCGAATCGAACCGAGGTGGCCACGGAGTTCGCAGAAGAAAGGGAGGCTGAGGCCAAAGAGCAGAAAGAGGCGCTGTCATCGCTGCTGGCAAGCGTGGGGTATGTTCTTTTTAAACATGTGCGGCTGTGAGAACACGCGGAGGCAGCCCGGCGCTGCAATCCTCGGCCTCTTCCTCTTCAGCCGGCTGTGGCCCCACTTCGAGGCAAGGCGTCCTGTAACGAGTGCCGAGAGGGCTGGGCCGGCCGGGCTTTTGCGCTGCGCATCGCCCTGCAATGCCTCAAGGCGAGGCCTTGGATCTGCCGCGGCCGAGAGTTTCAGAGGCCCGGGCAGCGCAGCGAATCCTGTAGTGGTGTGGCAGGAGCGCGAGGAGAGGCGAGATGTGCGAGAGAGATGAGATGACCGAGAGCAGCACTTGTGAAATGTCTTTTGGCGACTGATCTGGGCTCGAGCCGTGGCGAGTCGCCATGCTACGGTCTCAGGCCTTCATATGCGTGCAACTAAGACGTGTGACGTGTGGCAATCTGATTCTGGTGAAGTTAGTTCCAGCGAACCAAGGTAGCTTCTGCTATCTGTGGCAGGGTGCTGGGCTTAGCTCTCGTGAAGGCGTTGCATTGTCCATGATATCCCATCATGTTCCTTCAAGCAGCAAACCACACGGGGAGAGGCTCCTTGCCCACCAGCTTGCCGACCAGCTGGGCTGGCGCTCCAAACTTGATTCGAAAGGAGGCCGGCCTGCAGGCACATCGAGGCTTTGGCTTTGTGGGTTTATGCGCATTGCCAGGTGCTCGTCTTGGAGTCTGGGAATCATGCACAGACAATCCAGGCCTTCGTCCGTCTCCGCTGCTTCAGCTCGACGTGTTCGGATGACCTTTGAAGAAGTTCGAGCATGTCTAGGAGATTAGGAAGCGAAGGAGGCATCCCTGTAAGCCTGTTGACGCAACAGCTCTTCCGGCGCGCTGGCCGAACGCACAAACAGTATTGCTGGTCGAACACAGGCTTAGGGAGTGCAGTCTTGTCAGAAAATCGCATTGCCTGTTGCATTGTCCATCAATCGGGGTGGGGTGCCCTGAAAGCCAGCCCGAAGAAAGAAAGAGCCAGGATACAGACACTCCATCCCACTCAGCCCAAGAATGCAAATGGACCATTGCAGCCAGGACAAAAACAGCAGGGGAAGTGTTTTCAGCCGGTATGGCAGCAAACCCGTCACCATTGAGGCGAGGATGCGTGAGAGATCACCGAATATCGCCGCCATCATCCCTAGGTCGTTCTATAAGAAGGGCGTCTAAGGAGCCAACGACCGAGAGGTGGAAAACGACAAAGTGCGAAGGTGGACGGAATGCAAGCACCTGCGAACATGGTTCCCAGCTCACACGCTTGACGCCTGGAGGTGGACGTTGAGGGGGATTCACACGGGCTTCTATGTCCGCATGCGAAGTGACCCGTATACATCCCTAAGCCCTAAGCCTCGGCTTCGACTACAGAGTAGCACTGCAAGGAGTTTGTTTGTGTCTAGGATTTAAGTGGCATCCTAAACCCGAAGCATCCCTAAACTTAAAACCCTAGACCCTAAGAGCTTCTACTACAGAGTAGCACCGCAAGTGGCACATGAACCCCACTTTCATGAAGGTAATCTAATGATGCCTGTTGCTTGCCAAAACTGATGACATACTTGCAGTGGCGAGGCCGTAGAAGGAAGTGAGGAAGCATGTGTGACAAAGCTGCGGCATAATGGGCGTATGAGCCTAGCAGACGCTTGAGGTGAAGGGAGCGGCTTGTCGTTGCATTTTATCTTTGAGATGACTTTCTGGGCAAGCCTTCCGTACACAATACGCGCGCAGTTTGAGTGTTCGTGCATCCTCAGGTTTGGCAGCGTTCATGCTGCATGCCGCGGCTCATTCACAAATCTCAGCTCCAGTTCAACTGGCAGGCGGCCGTGGATGAAGATGGCGATGCCGTGCAAGTGTCTCAGGGCAGTTGTCCTACGGGCACAGAGTTGTCCGGGACTCAGGAGAGTATCAACAGTGTCACGTGCCGTTCTCTAATCTTGAAGCGCAGTGCATCGTTCTGGTGACGGCTATGTGGCTGAGGCTAGTCGATTTCGCCGAGTGCCGAAATGCCGCACGAGGTGGTCCCAGAGACATCCAGAGACGTTAGTCACGTTAGTCGAGCGAACGACACCCTTTGCATCGCTTGGCAGCATTTCCAAATGGCCGAAGTTTCTCCGGAGGCTTGAACCTGCCGTTTCGCTTCGACGGAGCGGAACTGTCAGGCTGCCGTTTGCAAAGGTTGGGCGCTCTGCATTAGGTTACGGGAACGTTCTTTCTACAC
>CAJNDV010032575.1:62581-99883 GCA_905221635.1 Symbiodinium sp. CCMP2456 | reverse complement strand
AGTAGTCGTAGTCGTAGTCGTAGTCGTAGTAGCAGTAGTCGTAGTAGTAGTAGTAGTAGTCGTAGTAGTAGTAGTAGTAGTAGTAGTAGTAGTAGTTTCGGCCTCCCAGCTTGATTGCCAGCACCACGGGTCTGGGAGCGGAGTTGCGGGGTAGGGAGAAGTTTAAATCCAGACCCCGAAGCTTCGGTGGATTGAGCCGTGTGTTCCAGACGTTCGGAATTGGACAGGCAGAGGCTGAAACACACTATATGGGTGGGCGCCTCGCACCTCACGCCAAGCTATTATACACGGCGAAGGCCAGGTTTCATAAGCTGAAAAGTTCAGCACGTTCATGATGTTTTGCAGGAGGTCCCGCTTTTCCACCACTTGGGCGCCTTAGATGCGCTTATGATCTACGTAGTACTATGTAGTGTGTGTCTTTTCAAGTCTTAAATCAGCCACTCGGCTCCACCGGCTCAAGCAGGAGACCCGGCAGCTCGGCGCCTTGCCCGTGAGATCCTGGATCCCTAGTTCCGTGCGAAAGTGGTAGTTTCATGCGCCCCAGGATGTTGATGTGCCGGATCGCAGCTTCCCGTAATGATTTGCACAGCAAGTTGAGGTTGATTCTTGCAAGTTTGGGTCGGTTGTCGATAGACCAGACTTGTCGGATTGATCAGGCTTGTGACTTCGGAACTGTAGGACATGTTGCGTCATGCGGCGGGAACGTGCAGAAGCGGCTCAAAAAGTAGCGATGTGGGAGGGAAGCAGGGTCAGTGCAAGCAAGTATTCGGGAAACTGGGATTCCCGTTCATTTGCGTTCCATTTGCAGTTAGATTGCTGTATCCAAACTTGCAAGATCCAATCCGTCAGCCATTCGCGTATATATACACATAACTTACAGTTACATTCACACGCACACATGTCGATTTGGAGGGCTTGGAAAGTTTCGAGTTTCGGATTTGGAGTATATGTACACATTCGACACAGCATCATTGCGCCCATGGTACTGGTAATCTCATACAGGCCGAGAGAGTTTTCAAAATGGTACGCAGGAGCGACGTTCAATCCATGTGTGCTGTGGGATACGCGCAGGATTAAACTAGTGGCTGATGCAACTACACAAGGCATGAAAAGGCGATGTGAACGAGAGTCAATAGCAGGACAGAAGCGACGAATGGTGTTGTGCTTCTCTCGCGGCAGAGTTGCGATCACGATAGTTTCTTGAAACTGATCGGCGGCGTGCACTAGCAACCTCGTGCCAGGTTTCAGCAGACACTGCAAACAGTGTCTCCATCAGCAGATATCCGTTGCCAACGTTGGGGTCCAAGTGCGAGAAGCATTGAAAGGTTTTTGCAAACACTTCCTTGCCGCAGGCATTCCGCGCACGATGTTTTCCAAGAGCTCTGGTGCCGTAAGGCACGCTTTCCAAGAAGGCTCTACGCAGATCAGCCTACATCAACACACGTCATTTCACGCACCATCGATTACATGGGCCTCAGCCTGAGGAAGTCCTTGACCATTTGGGCAGTAGGTTGGTGAAGGAGGGGTGGTGGGATGTCGGGTTACAGAAAACCGGATATCGGAGTGCACTACGCAGGTACCGCCACAGCAAGGCCTGTCAAGCAGTTCCTCGGCACCAACACTACGTTGAGCAGCCTCTTTTAATTCCAGCTGAGAACCAGCTGGTCTGTCCAATACTTGCAAGATTTGACAGTGCTGTCGCTGATGGAATTAAGACAGAAGGCCTGCTTACATGCAGTTCGTGCAGTTTCTGACCTCGGCCTCTTCGGCCAGCTTGTTGCAGCAAGCGTGACTTTATGTGCAGCCTGTGGCCGCGTCTATTCAAGTTCTGCGTTCGAGTTGGCATGCAAGGTGCAAGCTATTCTTCACCATTCAATCCAGTCGCAGTGCAGCAAACATCTGTAACGGCAGACTGAGAACATCTGAAAACGGCGTGAAGCGCTTCGCGCATGGCAGATGTCGGAGACTTAAAGCTGCTTTCGGCTGTGTCGTTCTCGATCTGCAAGCGAGGCATTCAAGCTGGAACAGCCAAAGGAGGCACCCGCGCTAACGAAGGCGCGCTGATGTACTGCTTTCCTGGTCGACGGCCTTCCAGCAGTCCGAAGTTCAAGCTTGGAATCTGATCGAGGCGCGCCAAAGGCGCACTGACTTGCGCCGACGAGTGGATGCTGCGGCGGGACCAGTTGTGCAGCTCCGGAGATACTGGTAGGTCATGATAAGAGGCAGGACAAAGGCAGCTCGAGGCTAGGTGGTTCATCAGGCGGCAACGGCGGGCTTGGCCTGATGAAGCATGATGATGTCGCAGGTGACGACCATGATGGAAGGATATGCGGCTGCTGTGGAGGCTTGCAAGGCAGCCGAAGTGGCCAGGTGTTGATCGCAAGTTGCATGTTGAGAGTGTGCTCAAGATTGGGGACTTCTGCTGGGAAGTATGGTTGCCATGTCAAGTGAGTCAAGTCGAAGGGTTGCGGATGCCCGAAGCTTTTTCTGTCACACCAGCCTTCAATGATTGTAGATACTACCCGTAATAGTTCAGAAATGCTGTCATCTTCATGAAAACTTTCTATCCACGGCAGTGATGTGTCGGTGAGAATCGACTTGTGCTCATTCTGCATCACCTCAGCCATGCTTGGCAGGCGGCTCCTTAGGTTGCTGCACGAGTTCGAGTTGTGCGGATCAGTCCAAAGGTGAAGTTGAAGGGAGTAGTTCTCGCACTCTCACTTCGTGATCCATGAGTGGCTCACCAGATTTGCCACACCTGCTTTTCGGGGCCTTGCCTGGGATATCTGTGCGCAAAATTCCACATTGCCATTGCGGGTGTACATGGCGCCCTGGATCTTGATCGTGTTTGGAGGTTGGATCTTCGAGCGAGCGGGCCGTGAACGCCTACGTCCAGTCCACCTATGAGGCTGCACGGCACTTAGAGCTTCTGGCATTGTCGGGAAAGCTGCAGCATGCTGCAGTCAAAAAGCCACGGTTTTAGGGTTTTGGGTGATTCAGGGCAAAAAACTCAACTCCCAAACCCAAAGAATCGACTTCAGGGTTTAGGGTTTAGGGAAGGCCCTGAGCCTGGAAAACCAGCCAGAGTAGGCCCTACTCTGCAAAGTAGGGGCCTCAATAATTGGAATAAGGGTTTTGGCTCCTTCATACTATAGTTTTCATAAAATTCCGGAACCTTAAGGAAGAATATTGGTAGTTAGTTCGGCTTCTATATTGTCTTGCGAAAACGAATGGTCGGACTTTGACATTGACATGTACCCGAAACCCCAAACCCTAGAACAAACATATAATCCTATGTTCCACCAATTCCAGCTTCTCGACGCTATTTGCCACTAAATGTCCTTAAATGTCTGCTAAATGCCGCTAAATGCCCTTAAATGTCCCCTAATTGTCGCTATTCGCCCGAGCCCAGCAAACAACAAATAGCAGTAAATAAGCCGCAAACAGCGGCAAATAGTTAGGGGGTAGGCTCGTTTTGGGTGGGCTCTGGATCAAGGCCCAAATTGCCTTGATGGAAGCTGAAGTCTACCTAGCAGATCTTGATATCATCGGCTGATCGAAGAAGTGCAGCAAAGATGTGTTTGTGCAAATAGGCCACCGGAGGCCATTCTAGGCACTGGCAGGAACAGGCCACAGCGGCGGGTGCGACTTGCTGAGACGTCCCGCTTGCGCTGTGTCAAGCTTGAGGCCATGGCCCGGGCGGCAGATGAGCTTCGCAGAATCGCTCGGGCCTAAGGCCCGACATGGTGCAGTTACTCCGACTGGACGTGCGCAACCTCATCGTTTTGGCAGAGCTAACCTTTGAGCAGTGTTAGAAGGCCCTCACACCGAGGAAGCAGCACAACAGAGGCACATCTCCACTCCGAATAAAGAAAATGAAGTTTCTGCAGCCGCAGGTGCGACAGCGACTTGTACTGTTCTGTGAGTTGCACTCGGTACATGTGCTTGCAAGCTGCGTGCGTCGCAAATGCTAATGAGACGTGCCTGCTGCAAACATTCTGCACTGCCGCCAGAGGAATCAGAAGAGCATTTACAAGCCTCCGACCGGTTTTCCTGCCACAACTTGTGTCATAGTTTGAAGCGGAATCTCCATGACTCTGCATCGCTTCTGAAACCATCTGCCCCTTCATGATTTACCCAAACGTGATATTCGCACTGTGCTTCCGGTTCTTACCTGTACTTCGTCAATTTCGGTTTGTTCAGACCTCCAGCATCTTCTCATCCAATCAATGAATTCGTGCTGCCTTTGCTGCTCTCGTAGTCAGGCCTAAGCCAATTGCTAACTTGCACGAAGGGTGGCGAGCTCGCGTTGGCTCGGAGCGCTGAGGAGCGGCGCCTGGAAGCCCAGCTCTGGAAAGGATGCGAGCGCGAGAGCGTGTGAACGAAGGCTAATCTCTCCCCGACGCAAGGTCTAGACCGCTTGCAGAGCTACCGGGAGGAGCTAGAAGATGAGCTGAAGGCAGAAGTAGTAACAGTATGGCTGTCTGTACCAGATATCCAGATAGGCCTGGAAGCAAACAGGGCTGATGCACTCGGGCCAGGCAGGGGAGTGTATGCCTGGATGGACGTTAGAAAGCGGACAGACCGAAGAAGTGCAGCAGTGCGAACAAGCCTTCAGGGGCCCCGAACAAACAAGAGTCCGTCTTGATGGTGCGGCAAAACCAACGATCGAGAAGGCTGAAAGCCAACGGGAAAAGCCCACGTGCGAACAGACCATAAGTGAGGCGCAAGCTCCGAAGTTGCAGCAGGAGACAGAAGCCAAAGTTCATCGTCCACCACGAACATGCCAGTCATTGGTGCTACCGACATGGAAGTGTGCAGATTTCGGGTCTAAGGGAGAGCTTTTGACAAGAGCGAAACCATGCAGCCTTGGAAGCATGGTTTACCCGGACTTGCTGGGTGTACTGGGTCACTGCTTTGCAACAGTTCTCATGTAGAGGGAGTCATCTCCCCAAGACTTGACACAACAGTGCACAGAAGCAATTGTGCACTGCATCGATATGCACCGCCTTTAACTAGAAGCAACTTCAGCTAAAGTGAAACTCTCACGTGCTGCGCCGTGGGCATATTCTGTCGCACTGCCTGCCTAATCATGAGGGGCGGAAAGGGGTTTCGCTTCGTTTTGAAGATTTTTGATGATCTTGGTGCCTTGCGCTCCACTACTGCGAATACTACAGGCAGTCGAGGAGAATGTCAACAGAGTATCGAGGTGGCCTGCTTGTTCCGTTGCACCACCGTAGTTAGTTGTTTTGCTAGCTTTTCTCCACCATGCCAAGGACGAATCAGGCAGCTTGGCTTCTGACCAGTGCCCCGGACACCCCCGAGAAACTTGCAGAGGATCCCGCTGGATGTTGTTAGTCTTTGCACTCATCGTGTCGGTTTGAGCTCATCGACAAAGAGTCAAACTTTGCTTCTGCCCTCTCAGCCGTGTTTGCTCAAGCACGGGGCTTGAACCGGGCCGATGACGGAGGACTGTGGTGTGTGATTCGAGAAGGTTCTGTTTTGTGCCGGTACAGTAAGTGAGCTAGGATGATGCTGAAGGAGAGAGCGTCTGAAGGGCCGGCAATAAGCTTGAGTCATCGACACGTTTTCGGCTTGAAGCCCCGTGGCATGAAACTGAGCAGCCTTGTTCTTCTTTCTGTGGTGTGGGATGGTCGCTGCACAGTACAGCTTGACTGGCCTTCTATCAGGTCTGATGTCAAGAACAATGTGCACTACGCGGAGGAGACCCAGGTCATCTATCCTGCAGGCACCAATGCTGTCTCGTATGACGCTGCCAACAAGCAGCAGAAGATCTTTCAAGGAGCCTGGGGGGAAGTCTGTAAAGGTCTGTAGGCAGATGGTGAGCGAGTTTTCTCCACGCTCCACGTACGCTGCAATTCAGGAAATGAGGGTGCGGAAGGCCTTACATGTATGGCGGTGAACAACACGAAGCGCTACCTGGCCGTGGCAGAAAAATGCTACGAAGGGGCGATCTGCACCATCTTCGATCTAGTTACAGCCAAGTGTCCTGCTTGCATGGGATCCAGTGGAAAGCTTGCCCACCGATTCTAAGCGTGGATCATTTGTACATCTAAGGAAGCGGAAAACACTGTCCTGGCCAGAATCAGATGCACCAGAATTCGTTTGCGTGGCGTTCTCTTCCGATAGCAAGTACCTGCTCACACAGACGGGCAAGTCTCCGAGCGAGAAGCACGACTGGACTTTGATATACTGGGCATGGGACAAATCTAGATATATGGCATCGATCAAGGTGTCAAACCCTCAAAATGCGCTCATACGAGAGTGCTCGTTCAATCCTACAGATTCTTCTATCGTTTGTGCGGCTGGAATGCACGCAGCATGCATGTGCGCAGCGACTGGGTTGACACGGGACTACGTTTCCGTCACATCTAAGGTTATTGGTGATGGCATCTTCAAGTTCATGCAGCTGAAGGTGCTGATGGGTCGGGGCGCAGGGTCGCTCGAGAAGCTTCGAACGTTGCCAGATAGCTAGCTATGTTGTGCCGGAGTGAGTGTGAGTCATTAGGCCTCCCACCCGCGAAACCACACACTGCTAGATGAGAGATGTCAGGACGGCTTCAAAACGCTGCCTGTAGCCCCCGCCAAACTGCAGAGCTTTATGTGCGACTTGCTCGCATGTGGTATTCTTCTCGGGCAGCGGGTAGTGCTTTGTCAGCTTGTGCTGGCGAGTTTTTGCGGCCTGAGTCGTCTAAATGATCCCTGCATGACTCTATTCAAGATCCGCAGGGTTGCTTCTCCAGGATCGAATCGTTTTGATGAGGTCACACTTGGCTGCATGATGACAAGATGTTGGTTGGTTGCGAGAATGGAGATCTGCTGCTCTTTGACAATGCGGGTGCCTCTACGGAATCAGCATGTGATGTTTGGCAGGGAAGATGGGAGATGTTGGCGAAGTCGTCATAGCTGTGAGCTCAGGCGAGTTCCAGCTCGTGCTGCCGACCAGTCCGGGGGAGCCCAGGGCAGCGACCTGTGTCATCTCCTTCTCGAAGGCAAGCAGCCACCAACAGTCGCAAAGAAAGGGGAACCTGCTCCTTACGTAGCCACAGGGGACCCTACACTTGAGAGTGGCCGCAACGTTCAGCTAGCTGCTGACTGCTGGTAGGGCTTCGTCATTGGCGGCGACGACGGCTGCATTCGCGTGACATGACAGCAAGCAGGTGACAAGATGATGTGATGTGGCGAAAGTCGAGCCGTGAGCCCAGGTCTACGAGAAAAGCGATGAGCCCAAGGCAGAGTCTGTTGCTTACATCGCACAGACTTGCACAGCTCTGGCATCCAGGAGGTCTATCGCAACACGAAGACGCTGCAGGCATGCCGAGTCCTAGCACTCCCATTGTTTGCCATGACAACCGGCTTCGAGGTAGAAGGTGGTGCATGTGCCGTCCGCAGCTTAGCGTTGAGTCCCTCCGAAGAGCACCTCGGCGCGCACTTTCCTTTGTTTTGATGTGCAGAGCTGAGTTGGCAGTGCCTTGGGCGACACCAGACAAGGCTACTAGCTCTGACCACTTCAACATCTCAGCTCTATCAGCTGTCACTGCTGGGGCAGGACCGCACCTTTTTATAGCAAGTCCGGTTGTCGTCTCGTGGCTGCAGCAGGACCTGCTGCAGGCAGACGAATCTCCATCTTTCGATCCAGTCTTGACACATTTTCATACCGGTGCCTGCGATGGTTTAGCGGTAAAAGGGTTCAAGAACCCCAATCTTCTTTGGATTGCATTGTGGGCTGCCTGAGGTGCCATTCTGGGCATGGATGTTTGCATCAGGAAACCGTTGGTTGTGACGTGTGGAGTTGACAAGTCGGCTCGGGTCTGGAACTATGTGGAGAAGACATGCGCCCTTTGCAAGTGGTTTAATGAAGAGGCGTATTCCATCGCTTTTCACCCGTCTGGCTTTCACTTGCTTATCGGTCAGTCCGACAAGCTTCGGCTAATGAACCTATTGATGGCGGACATGAAAACCTACAAAGACATTCCCATCAAGCAATGCAGAGAATGTCGCTTCAGCAACGGTGGCCAGTACTTCGCGGCGGTGAACACCAACGCGACCAATGCCATCCAAGTGTACAAGACCTACACTTGTGAACCAATAGAAACACTTCGCGGCCACAACAACAAGGTTCGATCTGTTGCCTGGACGCAGGATGACTCCATGCTCGTATCCACTGGTGCCGACGGTGCCGTTTACGAGTATTACGTCCAAGCAGAGACGATCCCTGGCCGCGAAGGAAGACGCGCCGCTTGCACGAAAGCAAACTGGCCCGACGTCCTTGGCTAGTGTTTCCGATAGTGACTCTTTTCTCACAACCGAGGTTGGCAACGACTTCGTGCAGAAGGGCACATCCTTCTCGAGTGTCATCGTGCATACGGACCCAGCGAGTGGCGCTAACACGATGTGTTTTGTTTGACGATTTTGGTCGTTTTTCCCCTGTTAATGGCTGTGAGGCTTCGTTGATCGGGCTGGAAGTGTTCCGTTGCTGTGTTCGCCGTTAGCTTGATGCTTCTCCAGTACCCATCGTACCCGGCTAGTCCACCGGATGGAGTCTTCCGATTCCTATAGGTTTCCAGTACTAACGTTAGACCGGACCTTTTTCCGGAGGGGTCTTGGTCGTAGGGGCAGCCGCAGTGTGATACGACGTTTGGGACACGAAGGGATCCAGATTATGTCAAATTTGGTCTGCCAAGGTATGTCGTCGGCAGCGACCAAATGCTGAGAGAGGTTTTTCAAGGCACGACGCAGAATGTGGTCAAGGCCAATACAACTTTGGGCCAAATTGTGTGACTAGCCTGAGCATGGCAATTCACGATTCAGAAAGCCTGTGGTATCATACCGAGCTAAGTATTCCGCCACGAACCCAGGTTGGCCAACTCCGCCAAGAGTTTGTTTGCTGCGGTGGCAGAGCCCGATGCTCCCGGCCCGATTCGTTGCTATAAATTCCCTTTGGATGGCACCTTGCTAGCAGTGAGTGCCATGATCTTGCAGGAAATCGACAGGCAGTGTAGATGCGATGCGCTGCGACCACTTGCTTTGTTCATGCTCCAGGCTACTACAACGAATTCTCAGCTCACGCTGCCCCGGCCACCCGCATCCGCATCACATTCGACGACTACTATCTCTTCTCGACGGCAGAGGACACAAAAAGCTACACATTCCTTTGCAGAAGTCCAAGCACAGCTGTCCGAGCGCATGTATTTATAGCCCCAATTCACCCTTTCATAGACTTTCATCAGGATGGAACTTTGTTCGTCTTCGATGTGAAGCGCAAAGATCGAAATGTTTCTAAACGTGACAAGGCTCGCGGTTCTTCAGCTTGATATGAAGGCCGAGGAATGTGAGCAATGCTCTGTCCCAAACGCAGGAGAGCGCGCTGCCTCCTTCTGACGAAATCCTGGTGACCCGATCGTTTTTGGACGAAAAGCAGTCCGACCTAGTGGACTTCGAGCTGCTTGCCTATAGCTGGGCCACATGTCGTGAGAGGGCCTTCTGAAAAGAGAGTCCTTTCCTTGTGCCCCGACTTCCACGCAGGCGAAAGGTCGACGAGCTGTCGAATCAGCAGGAGTTTCAGCTCAGGCACGGCCAGTCAAGTTCTGTGAAGCGAAGCTGAGTTGTTGAGCCAGGTATCGTGAGAGCTTCCATAAGGAAGAGATGGTGGCGCTTGAAGAGCGATACACAGCTGAAATTGACCAAGAGCGTCAAAAATACGAGATCCTCCGGGAGCAAAGCCACGACGCAGTCATGGAACAGGAAGAGAACCTCAGCAGTTTGAGGGAGCACCACCTCAAGCAGGACCGGGAACTAGAAAGCTCTTTCCAGCACAAGATGATGATTGAGGTTGACAAGTATCAGAAGCTGGCGGCGGAGCGGGAGGAGATCCACCGGAGGTGGGAGGAGGAGCATAGTCGCATCTTGGCGGAGCACAAGGCGAAGGTGAACGAGATGGAAGCCGAGTGCAAGGCAAAGCAGAAAGCCGATCGGGACGCCATCGACCGAATTCTGAAGGAGAAGAGTTTGGCTGAGGAAGTCCACACAGAGACGATGCGGCAGCTTGAGCAGGACACCGACAGGGAGATAGAGGAGCTTAAAGAAGACAAAGAGACGCGTCTCAAAGCAGAGAGAGACGACAAAGTGCGACTCCGTGGCCAAGCAGGCATCCACAAAAGAAATCATGAGGAGTTAAAGCGCCAGATGCTCTTAAAAGAGGATGAGCTGATCAAGTACATGGAGGAGGCACGCAAGAAGGACGCCAAGATTCAGGACCTCAACAAGGAGCGGGACCAGAATGCAGCTCAGATACGGCAGAGGGACGCCACGATTGGAGACAAAGAAGGAAAGATCTACGAGTTGAAGAAGCAGAACCAGGAGCTAGAAAAGTTCAAGTTCGTGCTGGATTATAAAATCCGAGACTTGAAAGCACAGATTGATCCCAAGAACGACAAAATTGCGGCCATGAAGAAGGAGATCCAAGCTATGGACGCAGACCTTGAAGGTTATCACAAGAAGAACACGCAGCTCCAGGTCAACATACAGCAGCTTAAAAACAAACACAATACCCTGCAAGACGACATCGTCTCTCAGCGCAAGAAGATGACAGACTGCCAGACTGTCGTCAAGCGCTTCAAGACGGACTTGCATGAGTGCGTGCAGTTCATTCAGGAACCCAGGTTGCTGAAAGAGTCGGTGTCGGCGCTTTACAAGAAGTACGTCCCTAACGGCGTGAAGAAGCAAGAGTTGGACAGCGACATCCAAAGGGAGTATAATAGGCAAAGAGATTACCTGGAAAAGTCTGTAGAGAACCTGAAGAAGAAGCTTCTCAAAGACTCGGATGTCCACCGTCAGGACAACACCAGAGTTCTGCAGGAGAATGTTCAGTTGATAATTGAGATAAACAATCTCAGACGAGAAATAGACTATCTCAAGCGAGAGCGACAGCAGCAACGCCTCCACGTCTCCAAGCTCAAGAGCACCAGCAAGTCCAGTGCATCAGGCGAGCACCGCTGCAGCTTTCCCTGCCTTTTTGATACTTTCTGATGAGGTGTCATGTCGTCTATCATCGACTAATTCTTGGTGTTTCATGCTGACAGGAAAGTCTGAGCCGGATATACAAGCGCTCACTCGTGAGATCGACGACAACAAGACGCAGATCGATGAGCTAAAGCGAAAGCTCGAAGAGCAGCAGACCCTGCGACAAACAGCTCTTGCGGACGCCTCAGCTGAAGCGTAGTGTCGAGACACAACGTCGTAGGACAGTCAGACTCTTACTAACCTTACCACGCAGCCCAAAGCCCGACCCAACCAGCACGACTCATGTCACAGGAATAGAGTGTCACCTGCCTCCGTTTCACGATCGTTTCACCGGAAGTGCTTGAAAAGCTTGCGCTCCACTAGGATTCGCAGGAGGCAGAAAAAGGAAGCTCTCTTGAGATCGTGTCTCCTGCAGGTTAGACGAATTCCGAATGAGGCAAGGTTTAGATTTAGTCGCCGCCCAAACAAATCATCGCGCGAGCTTGCTTTGGCTGGTCCACGCATTTCGAAACTGCAAGCAGAAGTGGTCGTCAGCCTCACAGATGCCCGAGCATGCATCCTGATATGCATCTCTTTGCCTCATCCTTGATCAGAAATTCACCGGCTATGGCCTTCGCGGCCTTGGCAACGGACCCTGCGGCATCCAGCGTACTGTCGCGGGACCTTCCACCTGCAGTTGGACACAGTGTTGGACACCGTTGTTATCATGTCGTGTCTTACAGGCAGATGCAGCATCTCACCTTGTAAAGCTGTCGAGGCATCTGCAGATCGGCTTGTCGAGAAGAAGGCCCATGGTAATGATGCGACCATGTGGAGTGCAGTCTGCCACTGGTGGGTTTTCCTCCGAGGTCGAAGCGAGCCCAAGACTTGCGCCGTGCTCACACAGCGGGTCGACGCCTGGGCGCAGTGTCGCTCCGTTTGCCTCGCTGATGGCTCAGAGCATCTTTTAGCATCTTTTAGCCCCGTCTTTGGCTGCTAATTCTCAGGTTACCTGACGCCCATCAGCTGTACGGCTACGGCCAGCGCGAGGTTGCGCGGCAGAAGCTTCTGTTGTTTGATTCCGAAACCTGGGGTGTGACAGCTTGTGGCTTGCAGGTTGCCTATGCGCAGGAACTTGCGGTGCCTCAGTACAATCGAGGCCGCAAGACAACTTACAATACCTACATACAAATCCGATCTGTGCAGCTCTTGTGGCCTGCGACTCCAAGCCCCATGCCATGCATCACCATGCCCAACGCCGCGAGCTGCTGCAAGGCGTCGCCATTGTCCATGACTTCGTTGGCCCCCCACCACAGCTGGGACGCCAGATCGTCCACAGCGACGAGGTGTTGGAGTCTTGGATTGGCATGTAGAATGTCGCAGACCGTTTTGTGAAGGCGATCCAAAACAGCAGCTGGAGTCACGTCGGCCCAATGCTGCGAGTACATGACGGGAGTTACTGGAGTTCGAAGGCAGCGGTTCCTACATCTGTCAGCTCAGCCGTGGTCCTCGTTTGCTTCAGGCGGCCACCGATGCCGCCGACTTTGAGCTCAAGGGCGCGCAGTGGAGTCAAGCAGTGGATGTGCGCGGCTTGCAGAACGCCATGGCTCAAAGAGGTCCGATTGCTGCGCACGTGGCAGCCGCTCACGAGTTTGGGCAATAGATGGCATTTGCGCTGGTGGTGACAGGCATGTCGCGGGCCAGGCAGGCAGAGGCCAAGTTCCATCAATTGCAGCCCGGTTGCATCAGCGTACCGTACTCGGAAGGGCGAATCTGGCCGCGGTATCCTGCAGGGTGAGAGTTTGCCGACGGCAGCGACGCCGAGCCCAAAGCCACCACAACCTGTCGTAGGAGTAAACGCTGTAACTTGAACCAGTGGGTTGTTACAGCAAATCTGTTTCACGAACGCGGAAACCGGGCCCGGGCTGTAGCCGGAACCGGGTGGGAGTCGTAAACGGAACCACGGGTCTTGCAACTTCCTTCAACACAGGCCTTGACTCGCCTCTGACTATGCACTTCAGGGCTTCGGGTTTAGGGTTTATAATATTGGTAAACCAAATCAAAACCAAGTTTTGCAGACAAAACCAGAAGAAACCATGGTTTCCTTAGGAATTTGTACAGAGATCCTAATGAAACCCATAGGCTTTTTAACGTTTCGGGTTCAGTTTTCACGGTGGGCTAAGGTTTAGAGTATCTTTACAGGGCAGAGGGGGTTTTGGAGGTCGAGTGTACGCATAGAGGAAATGCAGAGCTGTCAGTTTCAACTTACAAGTACAATCTATGAATTTTGAAGGGGGGTGAATTTCTGGGTTTAGGGTTGAGGGTTTACGTTTGCGGACTTGCCTTAAGAGAGGATGAGGGTTGCATGGGCGCTGGCCGGCACTTCAGTCCGTGCTGAAAAAGGGTTTAGGGAGAGGAGGTAAGGTTTTTGTCCAAGGGTTTACAGGGTTGGGGGTTAAGGGTTTTTTTGCGGTTTAAGAGTTTTAGGTTTTTGATGTTTGGGGGTGAAGGGTTGTAGGGTTTAGGTTTTTAAGGGTTCAAGGTTTGCGCTTATGAATGCTTTTATAAGTGTTAATGGCCAAGTGTTTCTAAAGGGCTTTCAGGTTTTTTACAGCGCTTACAAAGAGCATCTGAGGGTTTCTTGTTTTTCAGGGCTTGTAAGGGCTCACAAAGGGCTTACACGGGTAAGCTTACATGGGCCTTGAAGGGCTTCTGCTGTCTTATAAGAGCTTGTGTCAAGGGTTTAAACGGCGCTTTCCAAGGGCTTGTTTTGTAGAGTTTGAAGGGCTCTCTAAGGGCAGTAAACGCTGTAACTGAAAGCCTCAACCCAAAATCCGGTTTCGGTTTCGTTGTCTGGTGGGTTTCCGTTACAGCTCTCGCTGGTTGCAGCTCCGAGCTAGGCCAACTCGCATGCAACAAAAAGCACTAACTCGCAAATACGGCTCTGTCACCCGGACCGAAGTGTTGCCGTGGGGTTGCGGTTCCGCTTGAACTGTCAAGTTGCACCACCTGCTGTCAAGACAAGCCATAGCCCTTCCTGAATTGCATACATAGTGCTCAACATTCGTCATCCAAGGTACAAAGTCAGAACTGGGGCGCACAACTGAGCGAAGCTCATTTCTGCGGTGTCCGAAATCGACGAAAAAGTGCTTGCTGCCATGTCAAGCTGCTTGCTCGTGTGGCAGACTATGCCTGAATCAAGTTTCGGTTAAGCTGGTCAGGAAACTTGGGCCAGGCGGCCCGTTCCTGAGTACAGAGGAGTTGCAGGAACAGTGAAGCCTGCAAACACGTGAAAATCGAAAAGGTTTCACTTCTTCAACTACTGATGTTGTACTACTACTACTACTACTACTACTACTACTACTACTACTGCTACTACTACTACTACTACTACTACTACTATTGTACTACTACTACTACTACTACTATTACTATTACTTCTTCTACTACTACTACTACTGCTACTGCTACTGCTACTGCTACTACTACTACCACTACTACCTACTACTACTAACTACTACTAACTACTACTAACTACTACTAACTACTACTAACTACTACTAACTATTACTAACTACTACTAACTACTACTATCTACTACTAACTACTACTAACTACTACTAACTACTGCGAACTACTACTGGATAGCAGCAGTAGTAGTAGTAGTAGTAGTAGTAGTAGTAGTAGTCGTAGTAGTAGTAGTAGTAGTAGTAGTAGTAGTAGTAGTAGTAGTAGTACAACAACTACAACTACAACAACTACAACAACAACAACTACTGCTGCTACTGCTACTGCTACTGCTACTGCTACTGCCACTGCCACTGCCACTGCTACTGCTACTGCTGCTGCTGCTACTGCTACCGTTTCTGCTTCTGCTACTGCTACTGTTACCATCACCACCACTACCACCGCTGCCTACTGCTTTTACTGCTACTCCTACTTAGAGTTGCTGCTGTGAGCTTCTGAGGTTCGATGGCCAGGCCAGAGATGATGCGCCACGCGTTTCCCTGCCCATGACTCAGTCTCCCCAGCAAAAGGAGGGAAGGGACCGATGTTATGAGTTATTGCAAACACAAAGGAAGGAAATGTTGACGACGACGGCTACTGCGAATAGTACTCCTGCTCCTGCTCGTGCTCCTGCTTACTGCTTACTGCTTGCCGCTACTGCTGCTGCTACTGGTACTGGTACTGGTACTGCTGCTGCTACTGGCTGCTGCTACTGGCTGCCCTACTGCTGCTGCTACTGCTGCTGCTACTGCTCCTGCTGCTGCTGCTGCTGCTGCTGCACCTGCTATGGCTGCTGCAGCTGCTGCTGCTGCTGCTGCTGCTGCTGCTGCGCTACTGCTGCTTGCTACTGCTGCTGTTTCTGCTGCTAGTACTTTGGCCACACAACCCACGACTTTTAGCTACAGCTACTATCGCCGCCAGCACCACCACCACCACCACCACCACCACCGCCACCACTGCCGCCGCTTGCACTACTGTACCATTACCACTACTTTTCACCACTGCGACGACCACTACAATTACTACCACTGCCACTACCACCACCGCCATCACCTTCGCGGGGTGCAGAAGTCAATTTTAACATCTGCCGACCGTACGATCTGCAAGAAAGGCTCGAAAAGAAAGACGACAGCTAGTTGGAAGGATCCGTCCCAGCAGAACAGAGTCCGGGTTTTCAACTTTTGACTTGCTATCCTTGTGAAGACTTGGCAAATGAGGCTTAGGTCAAGGCCACTAGATACCCGCGACTGGAACTTGCAAGCCGGGTTTGATTTCGCAAACAAGCTGCGCCCGCTTGCGGCATTACGGTATTAACCTAAAGGTTGAACTGAACATGCTCAGCCTGTAAGACTTGTGACCCCAGCCAATTGGTACCGTCGCTCACCTCATGCCCTGCAATTGTTGTGTATTCGCACGGGTTATTGATTTCCTCAACTCGGAACCCTGTGTATTGCACAGCACAGCCACTCAAGTTCATAGCCATCGCATGACGACTTTGCCATGCAGCCATGCATTCGGGCTTTGCTCACGACCCGGCATCGCAAATCGCACTTTGGCTGAAGCTGCTCGTGGGAGGGCGTTCCAGGGTTGCTCGCGTACGAATGAGTATTCCAGGCTTTGCAACACAAGATCCGAAGATTGTCTGTGTGATCCGAGCTCTCAGGGACACAGGCCACGGACTTGCGCTGACTTAGACTTTGATTTGGAGGCAAGTCTCTCTCCTATGCCTGTCTGCTTGCCAACAGCTTTGGCACACTTTGGGAATCTTTGGGATACATGGGAAATTCGCTTACCGATGCAGACGCGAACGAGATAGGCATTTCAGACCGCTACTTGTCGAGGTGAAACTGACAGTGGGCGGTGAGCCATACTGGACGACCGTGAAGACGTTGCAGCCACTCTCTCTGCATGTCCGTGAAACCTCGCTAAAGGGAGCTTCTTGCCGCTGGTTTCGAGGGGGCTTTAGTTCAGAGTGCAGTGCGACTGTACGTGGTGCAGTCCTGCTTCCTCTGACAGTAGCACCAGGTGTCTTGACAAGTCTGATCTTCGGTCCTTCATTTCAGAATCTCTGGTTGGGGCTGTAGGAGTTGATCTCAATTAACCCGGAATGAGGATGTGTAAACGTTGGATTTGGGGTCCATCTGTACCATGTACCATCTATGATATGCTCTACCTTTATGCCTTTGTAGCAAGGCGGTACCCCGAGTCGCTTCTTGGTCGCCTGCTTTCTGGGCAGGCCGGGGCGAAAGTGGGTAGGCTTGGATCAAAAGAGTTTATATAGTATTTGGGGTTTAAGGCGGGGTTTGCTCAAAGATCCAGGTTACCTTGTTTTAGGTACCTGGAGGATGTGTGCGGAACGGGATGCTGTTTGCAGAAGCTGGCTTTGCATGGTTCCCCACACAGCGCCAGGTTTACACTTTTCGACGATATCAAGACGCAGACAAAAATATCTGGCACACATGCACAGATGCGCGCTTCCGAGATTATCATTATTGCATGCATGCATGCATGCATGCATGTATGCATCTATCCGTCCATACATACGTTTTCATGTACATGTACAGCCCCCCACGCAAACAAACACACTTGCATGCACCGATGCACATGCTTTTGCTACGCCCGCCCGCCCGCCCGCCCGCCCGCACGCACGCACGCACGCACGCACGCATGCACGCACGCACGATGCAGGCTTGCACAGAAGCGTGCATACATGCGCACATACATGCCCAGATGCCTCCGCAGAGACACATGAATAAAGAAATGTGGCACTGTCTTCAAAAAACTAGAACAGCAATCATACGTAAGAGCAGCAAAGGAAAGGTCATAAGAGCAGTATCTTGTTGAGCAGGAGCTTGTCGTGTCCTCACAGATGGACGGGCTTTGCATCGACAGGGATGGTCGCCACTCGCCCAACAGCTCCTCCATGCTAAGCCTGCTCAGCCATATAGCGCCTCCTTTGGAACGCAGAGGCTTACACATCCAGATGTTTAGGCGTGGGAGCCAGCTTGAGGACAGTTTCTGAAGTGACGGTTTCAGCTCAGCGGCATATCAGTCGAGGCTTGTTTGTTCACATCTTGAACTACCTCCGTGACGACTGGGTACCGCTGGGCTTGACCCGCACAGACCGGATGATGCTTCTCCAAGAGGCCTTGACTTCTGAGCTTGCACGTCCATGGTTTGGGTTGACACGATGCAAATCTATCGGAAGCAGAGCACATGCCCTGCGGACTTGAGGCCAAGTATTTCGGCTTGGATGACCTGCACAAGAAGCTGGGGGGTCTCCAGGTGAGTGCTAGTCAGTCAATGATTCTTCAGATTGTGGACTTGCAGACGAGATCCATGTCGCCTGGTTGGCGAGCTGCAAATCGCACCAGACGAAATCAGATATTACAGTTGAACTACAGTTGAACAAAGTTGCCACAGGAACCCCGACCGCGCCAGATCTCTGGAAATCGGCTCACGCCGGCAAGCCGCTTGGATGTTGGCCCATGAAACCAACAACTCCTCATGTCGACGGTGTGTTCCGCTACCTGCAGTAGTCGGCGTCGAGGTAGCTCGCGGTCATAAGCCCGCCAAAACGAAGCAGCCCAGACTATTCTGCCATGCGGTCGAACAGCGTGGACTCGCAGCCGGGCTTTAGCCAATCAGCGCCAGGAGTGCATGGGTTCCGTTTTTTACGGCGGTTTCAACTCAGGGGGCACCTTCCGTTTCTTGGGCAGGGCACCGCTTCAAAGATTCAGGCGGAGGGAGGATAGGCCGATGCCACAGTGCAGAGAGCATGCTTGTCTACTCTCCGCAGCTCCCGTCTTCTCTGAGCCGGAGTGACAAGCGAGAGCGTTGAACCTCATTCGAAACTCGGCGAGGCCCGGAAAGCGAGGACCTAGTCCATCAGGCCCCGTCAGGGTTGGGCAAGTTTCGGGAAGGCGAGTCACAGAGCGACGGATTCAGGGCTCATCTCGTCACCTGGCCATCCTCCCTCTCGAAGCTATTTTCACTTCGCGATCAGGCAAGTCACACCACGGATGTTCGATTTGTGGATATTTGTGGGGGCTAGTTCGGGGCAACCTGAGCTTTTGGGAGTTGCAGGACTTCTCGTTTCACGCTGAAAACTTTACAGAAACTTGCAGGGCCAGGATGGGGTGTCCGACCAAGTTCCCGCCAACAGCCCTTTAGTGCTTTCTGTTGTTCGTGTCATCATCCTTGCCATGGGGTACTGGCTTCAACATGCCGTCGAAGGTGCGCACGTCGAGGCAATTTGTGCGGCTGCGGCTTCTCAGTTGCCTGGGGGACGGTATCAGATCTGGACCTCGGAGACTCAGGGCAGACGAGGGGTTCTTGTCAGAAGGCTCAGGGGTACCAGGCAAAAACGCCAAGCTGCTGCCCGCTATTTTTTCGGATGAAGCCACACGGACTGAGAAGCGCCGGAGGCAAAGAAGCAGCCTCATTCCCGTGAGCCCAACTGATCATGGCCCCAAGCCTCCACACTATCCTTGCTCTTCCTGCAGGTCTGGCTTTCGTTGCAAGACTTTGCAAGACCTTGCATGCCAAACTTGTTCTGAAGATTTGAACCCGAGATCGACCAGCTTCAGGTATGGGCACGAATACAGTGGTGGCTGGATCATCAGCTCTCCACGGAACCTGGCCGGGGTGGACTATGAGCGTCTTGGACTTAGGACGTACGGTTTCGGGATGCCCAGCGTTTCGGTTTCGGGTTAGCACGGGGATTCTCGTGCTGTGTTCGAGTACCTCGCCTTTTGTACGCCTCTTCCAATCACCGGACCCTCTCCATCCATGGTGTGCATCGTCCAGTGGAAGGCCGTTGTGGGGGTGTCCGGTAATGGCGGTCATCCGCAGTTTTCTTTCCTGCCGCACATTTACAAGATCTACTTGAGTGTTCTGATCTGCTTCAAGCTTTTCAGAAACTGAACTGCAGTGTGAGGGACACAGAGGTGTGCGAGTCACATCGATGCAGGGGATGTCCTTGAGGAAGCCACCTCTGCATGCTTTCTTGAGCGGCATGTTGGAGCTGCTTAAATCTTAGCGCTTCGCAAGCCCTTGTCGTTCAAACCTCGCGAATGGTTGAGAATGTGTTTCCTTCGCGGTTGGCTTTACAAAACTCAGGCCTGAGTTTCTTTGAGACCTTTCCTCTCTTTCTTGCGAATGATATAAGACTGTGTTGGTTATTTGTTGTCGCAGCCTGCACAAAATCAGGGCGCATATGGCAGCTTCGCGACTCGCTCAGCCATGTAGGAGGCAAAAAAGTGACAGCTCCGGAACACATGCTGCCCTCACATACAACCTTCGATCTTGGTTTCGCCCAGACTTGCAGCTTGTGGTCGTTCCAGGCTTCACGCTGCTTGCTTGGCACGGAGTCCACTGGAAGCCATGTGCCTCGGTTGAGTGAAGCTGGGAGTTACCGAGCACTGCTGCGTCTGGAGGAGTGAAATAATAATGATGACAATGTTTAAAAGACGAATAATCTTAATAGTATCAGAAAATGTGTATGTATATATATACATATATATATATATATATTTGTGTGTGTGTGTAGAGATAGTTTCGTTTATTTGGTTTAGTACTATTACTATTATTACTGCTATTATTATTGTCTGCATCGGAAGAACGCTAATGTGTTTTTTGCCATGTCGAAGCCGTCGGCCGAGGAACAAGCTCTCCAAAGCCGGCTTCATCCCATGCGACCAGCCCCCGCGGAACCTTTTCATGCAAGTTTTTGTATCGGGCTGCGGCTTTTCCAAGACTTTTCTGGGTCCCGCGCCCTAAAGTCAGTCATCCGTTGTGTGAGACGGCTTTTGGTGGGCTATTCGTGGCCCAAAGCCTGTGTAGCGCGTGGGGCCGCGGGACACATCTGCAAGGCACATTGCACATATCACATTGCTTATAATGATACCCGGACTCTGCGAGTCCATACGTGTGCGGTGCTGCAGAAAGGATGCCGCGTGTGTCGGAGCTGGAGAAGGGCTGGGAGATCCTCATGTACAAAGATCTGCCTATCCCAACGACCTACACAGCCGACAAGGCCAGATCAAAGTCCTTGAGCATCCGGAGCACTGACTGTAACCTCAGCTAACCTGCACTATCCTGCACTGCTTGGGCCGAGGACGTCGTGTTTGGGGTCACAGATTTCTTTGAAGCCTAGAATTTGGCACTATCGCGGCTTTGTTTATTTTGGGGTGCTTTTCTTCGCTGAGATTTGCAACTTCCTATCCTGTCAGCAGGCTACACAACATTGTATGTGCAAGGGACGCCATGTACGGGCGTGCCAATGGGCCTATGGATGTTTACCCCTGTCTGTGTCACATCCCGAGAGTCACAATCACACAGACCGACAGAAGTGCTTGTAGGCATAGCTTGGCACATCTACACACACACACTCTCTCTTTTTCTCTCTCCCTTTCTCTCTCTTTCTCTCTCTTTCTCTGTCTCTCTTTCTCACTCTCACTTTCACTCTCACTCTCGCTCCCACTGCCACTCTCTCCCTGTCTCTGTGTCTCTGTGTCTCTCTGCGTCTCTCTCTCTCTCTCTGTCTCTCTCGGTCTCTCTCGGTCTCTCTCTGTCTCTCTCGGTCTCTCTCTGTCTCTCTCTGTCTGTCTCCGTCTCTCCCCCTCTCTCTCTCTCTGCCTGTCTGTCTGTCTGTTTGTCTGTCTGCGAATATGTATGCTTGTCTGTTTTGGGATTGTGAATGTTTTCTGAGACGATAGATACGATAAAGCCCATAAAACCGTACAGCACCAACAAAAATCCTGCAAACCCTTGGGCAAGGCTGGAATTCATGTTGAGGCTGTACTTGCAAAACCGTGTCCCACCCGCATTGCACATTGCACAAACCCCTGCACTCCTGGACGATTGTGCGACACCAAAGAAAGCCCTGTAAGATCCCATCAACTTCCCCAGCCTGGAACCTAAACCCGGAACCCAAAACCCTAAATCGTCTTCAGCCGGAAATATGAAGCTGCAAACACCTGCATAGAGCAACGCGATTACCTCCAATAGCGAACCAAAAAAACCTTGAACCTTCAACATTTCTAATTGCTAACCCTGAAGCAGAGGCCCCAAACCGGATGAACCCCTAGCACAAAGCTCTAAATACTCGCTAACTAAGGCCTTATTTAAACCCTAAACCTAAAACCCTAAACCACAGCCGGAGCACCTTTGGCCGAGATGTTCTTCAACCCAGCGAGGCGTAGCTGGCGCAGCCCTGCGCAAAGTCAAAGCAGGCGCGGGTTTAGGGTTCACACCCAAGCCCCCCAACCCAAAACCCTAAACCCCAAACCCCCAAAACTCCTCAAACCCATTAGCCATTAGCCCAAGATCAAAGCTCGAAACCTTGCACTCTAAACCTCAATGAGAATTGAACGGCTCTGCAGCCCGAACGCACCCACAAACACAAAGTGTGGAGATCGCCAACCCCCGATCTACTTGAAAATTCCTCCGAAAGGAGCCAGAAGTGAAGATGTGGGCGGGAGTATCTTAAGGTACCCAAGAGACTCCAATACCCCTTAATTAAGGAATATACCTTAAATCATATTAGGGCTCCTACTATAATTTAAGATATATTCCTTGATTAAGGGGTATTGGAGTCTCTGGGTACTCTATTAGGGGCCTGAACAATCAGAAGAGGGCTCAGGGTTTTGGGCTAAATCGCAGTTTTGTCAATATAGTTTAAACCAACTACAAACGAGCAAACAAGTAGGTTATCACCAGACTACAAGATTCCGGGTTCATAATTGCAGAGTGGAGCGCCAAACACATAGGCAATGGGAGCTACAGGTACGGCTAAGATTTTAACGGCAACCAGTAACCAGAAATTGTAAGCCCGAACATAGACCTGACTAGGTAGCAAGATGTTGCGTTCAGGACCGCAGACAAACATACGTCACCATAGCCCGACACGTGTTCTGATGGCTCATTCTCACGCCTAACACGGGTCTGATCTTGCTGCTCTCAGAGTTTTGGAAATTATGTTCAAAGGCACCAGTGTAGGCCTGTACCCTATATACAGGCTGGTTCGCCGGATACTTCCTTCTTAGAAACGAGACCCTAACTCCGAAACACTGTACAGAACCCTTCAACAACATAAAACACCTGTCGGCTGATGATGGTAGTCATGGTAGTGGTGATGTATGATGGTGCTGATGTTGCTGATGGTGGTGGTGATGATGAACAGAGGATACGACGATCAACTGAAGGCTCTGGTTGTGACGCAAAATGCTCACCCAATCCCGAAAACCTCTTAGGTTTGCGTCACGGTTAGTTAAGGGTTGTCGGGTTGATGTTAGGGTCCATGGGGCTGATCAAGCTTGAAGACTTAGCTCATGGGGCCGTGCCCTCTAGAGCCCATGCGGCGCCCAAGAAAGACAAGACAAGGCTTCAGGGCTGTAGGGTGTCGGATGTTTCAAGGCCAAACTCACTAGCTTCTCTAGCAAGCCCTGCCTGGCGAAACATCCAGGAGAGAACAAAGACCTGCCAGGGGTTTAGGGGTAAGGGTTTCGGGTTCAGGGTTTAGGGTTTAAAATAGTTTAGGGTTTAGGGTAAAATAGGATTTAGGGAAGCGCAGGGTCTAGACCGGGAATGCTAGGTCGTCAAGAACAGCGGTGAAGGGCATCCGTGGATCTACCTTCTTCAATGTATGACAAAAGCAGAGGCCACAACCTTGAACAGGCGTGCTCTGTGGAGTCCAACAAGGCCTCGAAGGAAAGCATACACGGCATGTTGGGGTCCACGTACCTACATATAAAAGTGTATTATTTATATATATATATATATATACAGAGCAGATCATACGTCGGCCCCAAACTTGCCAAAGTCGCTCTGCGGGAACCCCTGTAAGGACAAGGTGGCGCAGAATTGGGTACGGCGGGAGGGTGTTGTCACATCGGGCTTGGCAAACAGCTGTCTAGCCGGACGCATGCAATGCGATGGGGCCACATCATTGTCACACCAACGCGGCGTCCCCGTTTGTGGCGAGCGATCCATGAGAAAAGACACGACTAAGCCCTGAACCCTGCCCCGTGCATATAAATTGCGGAGTTTGTCAACACCTGCGCCCCGAAAGCCACCTTGTGGTCAACAAGGCTTTGGATCTCGACGCAATTAGGATGCGTCGAAGGCTTGTGGTTCAGTGTCAGGTTTCGGCAACAAGCCCCTGTAAGCCCCCAAAATTGACATGATACTTTAACAACCCTTTAGGTTTTCGAAAATGGAAATGTTTGCTTGGAAACACCAACACCCCTAAACCCTAAACCACATAGGTCAATGCAAGCTTCGGCTGGGGATTCAGCTCCACAACATTCGTTCCACAATCTCCACGCCGCCGGGCCTTCACCGCCCCCTGTACTCCACAATGTGGGGGGCCTTAATAATTAGAATGGGGTTTCTGGATATATTCTACTCTAATTATAGTAAGGAACCCACAAAATAGTCAAGGTTTCGGAGCTCTCAGAATATGACCCGTATGCCTATCCTCCAAAGCGAATGTTAGATTGGAGACCGAAAACCAGCTTCAGAAAACAATGTACTTTCATGATGTCAAACCTACTTAGTCTCGGGATAGATAACCCCCAAGCAAAACCCTAGTTTGAGATTCCTTCCAAAAGTGCCTTCGTCGCCGAGGTTCCAGCACCAGGACAGGTCGAGCCTTACTGCGTTTCGATTTAGGGTTAGGGGTTTATCGGGCCCAAGATGCATGTTTGAGAACTGAGAAAGTTCCCAGCAGGGCTTGCGAAGGCTTGCCCCTCAACCCCACAATCGAACTCCCCCGCCCTCCTCCCTAACCCTGGGGCCCTGAGGCCCAAAAACATCCCTCTAGAACTCCCCATATAAAGCCTGTCCCGAACCCTTCGAAGGTTATTTTGAGAGTTTGGGGCTAAAGGGTTTTTCTGCTTTAGAGGTTTTTCGGCGGGGGGGTGTTAATGTTGAGGGTTGAAGGATGCAAGGGGTACTTACAAGCTACAGGCAGGTGAAACCTTTATTGATTTACACAAGGTCCGAACAAATAGTTGAAGCTGCCGTTGCGCACGGGGCTTTGCAAGCCCAAGGCGACTAAGGCCTGGGCACCCTAGTTCCTTAAACTGCTCGGGCAGACTCCTGAAACCTACTGCTAACAAACCTGCAAGACCGGACAACGCGTCGACACAACCCACATGTCTACGCTACATCATGAGTACCCTACTTTTGCATGAAAAGGAATTACGGCTAGAATGCAGGGGAGGGTAAAGCCACCCGCCTTTCAACAACCAGGACAAGCTATGGTAGTATTAGGAATAACGCATACTGTTAGTAATGCAACACCACATAATCCTAAGGGTCCATGTACTCATATAGCATATACATTGGCCTTAATGTAGTCCCTATATAGGTACTTTCAGGCCCATGTGTATGCTATATGAGTACATGGACCCTTGGGGTAAGTTGACACTTAAAATTTCTGAGGCCCGCAACCCCAGGGTTTCGAGTGTCAGACGTTGGGGTCTGAGCCTTTCCAGTCTCTGCTTACAGCTGAAGCTTCAAATGCCCATTCCCTCAGCCAAATCCTAGCGGTCCTAGCTAACTGCATACATCTGAGGACTCAACATCTACGTGGAGGCACAGTTCTCAAGAACTGCTAAGGACCAGTATGTTCGCCTGCATAAACCGAGATAGCTTTTTCGCAACAGGCAGTCCGGAAGCGGCGCGCGAGGCGGCACAGGATTTCTTCGGGCTTTGTGGTTTAAGGTTTAGGGTTGAAGGTGTAGGGTTTAGGGTTCAGGGTCTAAGGTCTATAGGGTCTAGATGTTGGAATTGTGATTTTAGATGTTGGGCTCTGGCTGTACGTAGTTTGGTCCAAAAGCTAGGGGCTCAGGGCTTATGGGCTGCGTTGCATTGCGATGCAAGTCTCATCATCATCATCATCATCATCATCAGCATCATCATCATCATCTTCATCATCACCATCATCATAATCAGCAGCAGCATCAGCATCATCGTCAACATCATCATCATCATCATCGTGCTCCACACATTTGGGCATACTATTCACTCCAGGGAATATTCTAAGTGATTCTTCAGGCTTCTGTGGGGCTCTGAACCGCAACACCGATGGAACCCTGAACCCCCCTAAACCCTGAACCCTAAACCCTGGACTCTAAAGGGGGCGGGTGGGAGAGTGCTGGCGAATCCTGTGCTCATGCGAGGCCCGAGGCAAGTCTTTGAAGCTCAGAAGCCATTGCAGCAGCTTCCTGACTTAGGGCTTTAGGGGTTTAAGGCTTTAGGGCTGCTTTGGGTCTCGGGCTTTAGGCTTTTAGGCTTTAGGGCTTTAGGGCTTGGGGTTTTGGGCTTTAGGTTTTTTGGGGGTCTGCGCTTTATGGCCCTGAATTATCCCTGAGGGCTTTGGGGCTGGGGGCTTTGATCATATAATGCCCGTCACTATTCGAGAAACCGTTTTGGTGCCTTAGAACTTAGGAACTTGTGCTTAGAGAGCAGTGCTGGTACGAAGCCGGATTTTTGGTCGGCTAGATATGGAGGCTGGAACACTCTGGCCACCCCCGCGCAGATACCACCTTGCAAGTAGTCCAAAAGAAGTCATGTACTGGTTTGTTAATGTATCCGAGCCTCGGTATCTGGCCGTAGTGCTTAGACTGACCGCTGGTGTTCGTAATCTGCTCCATGTCGGCCATTAGAAGCAATGAGCCATAAGAACGGGCATATCATTACTAATGGTTCGGATCCCTACAGCATAGAATAGAGCCGTGGTTGTGCTTGCTTGCCCTCAGATTACAGCTGAAACAATGCAGCAAGGGGCCTTATTGGGGTTTCAGTAAGTGATATTGGGCTTAGGGCTTATCGGGTTTATCGGACGATATTGGCCACTCCGACGCATCAATTCTGACCTCAAAGCGCGTGATGTTTTCTCCAACAGGATATGTGAGTAGCGCAAGTACGGCCAAATGGCCAACTACGTCGCCGACAAGCAAAACTACTTGAACCATCACTATAACCACCGGAGGGCGGCAGCGGACACGAGCAAACCAAAACTGCCGCGTATGTATGCATGCACGTAGGCATGCATGTATGTACGTGTGCATACGGACGCAGCAAAGACATAGATACTATGAGCCCGATAGCGTATGCTGATATGTTTTCATCTTAGATGCTAGGAACTGTTCAGCAGCCTTGCCGCTACTGCTTCATTGTGTTCTTTCATCCCGGCCTCTGCCAGACCTTGACGCTCGGCATTCCAGACTTCCTCTGCAAGGCATTTGATTTCAGGTTTGTGGTTTGGGCCTTGAGCATCAAGGTTATAAGAGTGCCTGCCTGCCTGCCTGCCTGTCTGTCTCGCTCTGTCTATGAGTGTACGCACGTGTGTACGTACGTGTGTAAGTACGTATGTAGACACGTATATACGTATGTATGTATGTTTGTATGTATATATGTAGGCATGTATATGTATATGTATATGTATATGTATATGTATATGTAATAATAACATAATTATGTTTGTATACCTAATTAGTTTTGTATACAGGTATGTGTATGCATGTATGCAAGTAAGTATGTATGCAAGTATGTACGCATGTATGTATGTATGGATGTATGTATATGTATATGTATATGTAGATTTAGATGTAGATGCATATGTATATAATATGTATGTATACTACACGCATGCATGTATGTATGTAAGTTTGTATGCATGTATGTACGTATGTATGTATGTATGTATGTAAGTATGTATGTATGCCTGTCTGTCTGTCTGTCTGTCTGTCTGTCTGTCTGTATGTATGTCTGTCTGTCTATGTCTCTGTCTATGTCTACGTCTATGTCTATGTCTACATGCATGCATGCATGCGTGCGTGTGTGCGTGCATGCGTGCATGCGTGGAGGGGCTCATATATGCACAATCAAGAATAGGATCTGAGAGTTTTTGCCAGCAACAGCTTATTGGCTGTTATAAGCAAGTATATAACACGCAGTATAGAACCGAGTATCGCAAATCTGCTCGGCTATCTCAGCTTATTTCATTCTCTGCGTTGGCTCTATGCATGTTTTTCTATCAGTGCCGGCACAAAGGTACCAACGTACATAAGCACGGTGGGTTATAAACATATTCCCAGAGCTGAGCAGAGAGATAGACAGATAGACAGATGGATAGATAGGTAGATCAACAGATACGGAGAATGAGGCCCCCGTCCTGGACGGCTGCCTCTTCCCGCTGGTAGCCTGGACCAGGGGGTCAATCAAGTTCACTTGGAATCAGTGGTTGTGGGGTATATTTTGCTATAATCTCTAGAGGAAATATCAGGGATTGATTTGGTGTATACTTTACTATAGTTATGTAGGAACTATTGAGGGGAAAATGTTGCTAATTGTTATGGTGGCTGGGCCAGCTCTCGGATAGCAGATGAGGATTCAAACCGCTGGATCTTGGGTGTATGTATGGGCCGTAAACCCTAAACCCTAAAGCTTATGTATGGGCCGTAAACCCTGCACTGCTTTTGTGTAGGCTTCGGATAATTGCCCTAAGCATCCTAAGTACCTTTATGGGGGGGTAGTTACTTGCCCAAACCACAACGGTAAGTCTTATTATATAGCAACCCAACATTCTACTACACACATCTATATACATATATAGAGTGGTCCTGAGGACCCTTTGTGTTGGCAAAGATTGATTTCTGCGTTTTCGGAAACCCTAAACCCCAAACCCTAGACCCTAAACTCCAAACCCTAAACCCAAAACCCCTAAACCCTAAACCTCAAAACCCCAAAAAAAACCATACCCTAAACTCCAAGCCCTAAACCCTAAATGTGCTCGGAGCCTCGGTCTTTTCGAGTCCTTGGCTTTTGATAGGGAAACTCCTCCCTGGGTCTGGTAGAATAAGTTCAACAGGGGGTACACGGAGATACGACTGCTTGGGAGTCAGACCTCTATACTAGGTCCTTCAACATGTATCTATGTTCAACACTCTGATTGAGATACCAGAAATATAATTACTTGATCACTTGAAGTTTATACGTGTCGGAGGCATCGTCGTAAAGCCCCACACCCGACAACTCATTTCATGTATGGAAGTCCAGACTGAGTCGGCCGGCATGGCAAAACATGTTTTATGCAGCTTTATGCCCCAACCAGGATATGATGGTGTTTCAGGAGAACACGCTACCACACGGGTTCCCACGACATGCCACATCAACGATGAAACAAAGACACAACACTGCAAACATGTAGTACCATGGATCATAACATCACAACGTGTGACATATTCATCGCTCATGTACAACACCAGGGCTTGATCATACATAGCTCGAGGCCGAAAAGCTCGGACTCCCCCCCACCCCTCTCACCCAGCCCACATGAGATCTGGATCCTACCTTCCAGCAGATCCTGGTCATGCTGGATCTCGAGCTGCACCTTGCGGTTGACCTGCAAGTTGTGCTTAGGGCTTCGTGATGCATCGGATCAGTGCCCGGTTCAGGTTTAAGCACCGGGGGTCAGGCAGGGTTGATTTAAAGTCAGGTATCTTTCTGGTTGCTTGCATGCTGTCTGCTGGCATTCTTGTATGCTGTCCGTTGGCATTGCCTGTCACCGCTTCGGGTCACATACATAATCGGAGAAGTCTAGCAACTGAAGCGCACCCAGTTGCAATCTAGTGCAACTTGCGGCACCCTACGCGATACGATGGGAGCATAAGACGAGTTCTGCGACCTATCCCGAAACACTCAACCCTTACGAAGGAGTCTAGGATGTTGAAATAAAGTATTTTTCCCCCGCTTGCGTTGAGGGGCCGAAAGAAATGGTCTACCTGAGGTGGAACGTTTCAAGCTTTATCCCACACACGACACCAAACAAGCGCTACAAGCCACACCTAATCCCAGAATGCTCAGCATCACCAGAACGCCCACATGCAACTCTAAGACGCATTGAGCAAGGACTTTCACTTGCCCATAACACCCCAACAGCACATGACAAACATAATAGGATAGGACAAAAACCCTCAAACCCTAAACTTGACCTAAACCCTAAACCCTAAACCGACCTAAACCCCCCAAGTGAGCCTCTCCACGCTTTTGCAGCTCACGGGCGAGGGCCCGACTGAGGGAGGCCAGCTGGTGCTCCATCTGCCATAACGGTTCTACTCGTCGCTCTAAACCCTTATTAAGCCCTGGGCCTTGAGGGTTCAGGTTTTGAGGTTTAGGGTTTAGGGTTTAGTCGCTCTAAACCCTTATTAAGCCCTGGGCCTTGAGGGTTCAGGTTTTGGGGTTTAGGGTTTAGGGTTTAGGGTTTAGTCGCTCTAAACCATTATTAAGCCCTGGGCCTTGAGGGTTCTACAACGGTGCTTTGCGCCAACGATAAGAACGATACATGTCTATGAGGGTTGCTATATAAGGGTCCCATAAAGGGGTTCTAGATGGATACTAAGTTCCATAAGGGTTTTATATGTACTCTAGAAGGGTTTCATAAGGGATGTGCGTAATTGTACATAACTACTCTTGGGGTCGAGCCACGAGAGGGCTTAAGGCTTCTATTATAAGCCTTCGATAATAAGGTCACTATATGGGTTGCTATGAGGGCTACGATAAGGGTGCTAGCAAAGCTTAACACAGGGATTAAGAACTTTGGCGCTACACGCTCAACAGGTCTTGGGTTGATTCCCCCTTCAGATTGCTGCATATTGCGCACGTCATGTTGCAGTGTATCCGATGATGGGCTATCTAGCCCTTCTTCAACCCTTATTGTGGTAACCTTTATGAAGCCCGAACAGTATAAGCCTTATATCCCTTAGAGTAAGCCTTGTAGCAAGCTTTTTGCAACCATATGCACAGAAGAGACCATGCAGTTGAAGTCCAAAATCAAGGCCCAATGCCCCAAGCCAACCTTGAAACAAAGTCAGGTTCAGGGTTTAGAGTTTTAGGGTTTAGGGTTTTGGGGATAAGGGTTGACAGCGACTGTACAGGGCTCAAGGTTGACGATCACACTGTCCATGACCTAAGCCCTAAACCCTAAACCCTATAAGCCCTAAGCCCTTAACCCTCAACCCTAAACCCGAAGCCCTAAACCCGAAGCCCTATACCCTAAGCCCTAAACCCTAAGCCCTACACCCTAAGCCCTAAACCCAAAGCCCTTGCGCTTGGAACGCTGGCCCTAAACCCTAAACCCTAAACCCTAAACCCTAAACCCTAAACCCTAAACCGCTTTCAGTGGTGACACCGGAGACTCTGAGAGGCTAAGGAGAAAGGCTCAGAGCAGTACTATAGGGTTTAGGGTTTAGGGTTTAGGGTTTAGGGTTTAGGGTTTAGGGATAGGGGCCTTAATAATTAGAATAGGGTTTGGGGGTTCCTTTTAAGGGCTCCTTTAAGGGATACTATAAGGGCTTAGGGTTTAGGGGCCTTAATAATTAGAATAAGGTTTTGGGATATATTATACTTGAAATATAATAAGGAGCCCCCGAAACTAAGGTAGGTAATTATTAAGGCTCCTGTATTAGCAGTGCCGGGTTTTGGCGGTTCAGACCCCGGTCTTTACTGTAGGGGCCTTGATAATAGTAGAACAGGGTTTTCGGGTATACTATACTATAGTTATAATAAGGAACCCCCAAACGAATAGTACAGGTAATTATTAAGGCACCTGTACTATACCCTAAACCCTAACACCCTAAACCCCAAATAGTACAGGTAATTATTAAGGCACCTACATATTAGCAACGTCAGGGACCTCCTCCGCACTGCGCATGCTACGTGTCTCCACAGCCGCCAGCTCGGCAGCCTCTTCACCGGGGAGATACGGATCAAAAGGCTCAGGGTTTAGTGTTGTTAGAGTTGAATATGGTATTTATTTAGAACTGAAAATCGGGATCAAGTTGCAGCGATCTTGCATCATTTCGATTTCGGCCGGGACCGATATGTGAGACGTTGGGTCGAGTAAGGAGTAGCTGATGTCAACGACGCTTATGTGTTGCTTGGGCGGATATCCCGCAAAGATCCGCCCCGGTCTTGAGACCCGAACCTCAAGCCTTGTACCACTGGGGAGTACCTGAAGAACCCAACACCCACTTTTTGTAGGTTCTTATTGTAAACCCTAATATGGGATTTATAGGGACCCTACAAAAAAGTAGGTTCTGGGTTCTTAAACCCTAAACCATAAACCCTAAACCCTGAACCCTGGGTTCTTAAGGTAGTTCATGTTCATGCTGCTACCAGCAAAAGACTGAACGATGCTGAGCCAGCAGCTGAGTACATTTAACCCAAACTAAAGCCCGAAGCTCTATACCGTCTATACCCTAAACCCTAAGTAACACAGGAGTTAAGGGTTTAGGGTTTAGGGTTTAGGGTATAGGGAGCTCTATACCGTCTATACCTATAGGGGGACCCTAACTCAGTTATAAGTCCAAAATATCCGATCCCTCACCTTAGTAAACCCTAAGTAGCACAGGAGTTAAACCAAAGTTTGAAAGAATGCTGTGAATCCTGGGCAATTCATGCTGCCTCGGCTTCATCTGCCAGGGACCAGTGCTCCCGTGCCTTGACAAACGTCACAGGCAGGGCTTACAAGCTACAAGGTCTACTTGGCGGTTCATGGGTAGTTATAAGTGGGGTTATAAGTCCCCTAATATGGGTTATAACTACAGTTACCCTCCAAGTAGGGAAGAAGGTCGATTAGTTTTCGGGGTCTTGGGGCTGAACCCTAAACCCTAAGCCCTAAACCCTGGGTTCGGCGTAGGGTATACGCACATCCCTGGGGCCACATTGCCACAGGCCTCTTCCGACTCTCCCCAAGCAAAGCCCGCTCTTGAGGCTCATCAGACCTACCTCACCCGAGCAGCATGTGACCCCGCCCCGCCCGCCCGCCCGCCCAATGAACCTCAGGGCTCCACATGGAGGCGACACCCCAAAAAGACGATCGGCTTTAAGATGACTTTCAGATTCGACGAGGATGGCAATCTGCTCTACGTGGGGCCGCTCAAAGATGCGTGCCTGTAGCCTGCATCGAAGAAGAAGACACCGGAAACCTGCTTGCTTAGAAACTCCTTTGCCCCGGAATTGGCAATGGTTCTGGCAAGCTTTCCTCTGGTTTCCAGAATATCGACCTGCTGGGAACTTCCGGAGCAGCGGTCCAGATGCCCCGTGCCCTTGGGCTTGGAGGCGGCTTTCTGGCAGTCCTTGCTGCAGGGCTTGCAGCTGCACTGCTCTGGCTCGCCGGCGGCTCGATGCTCCCATGCTGCACATTGCCCGACACATCGAACAAATTTAGTCGGAGTATGGTACTCGCGGTTTAGGGTTTAGGAGTTCTGGTGTTTAGTCGGCGTTCTCTACAGACTGCCAGCCAAATTCAAGTACTGCAAGTCTCCGTACCCAGTACCACTAGTGTAGTACAGCACTCGCGGCCATTTCCATACTTTCAACCGACCACGAATCCCCAACTAGACGCTGACCTCACCGTCTTAGCCAAAAGCCTCCCTCATGTACCTATAGTCTCCATTGTAGTTCCTTTTTGGGGGTTACCTTATAGGATCCTTAATATAGTATTGGTTAAACCAAGAAAAGGAACTACAATGGAGACTATAGGTAAGCCATAATAACCCTATTAACCCTAAACCCTAAAAACCTATAAACCTTAAACCCTATAAACCCCAGAGCCTATAAACCCTAAACCCTAAACCCCTAAACCGAAAGCAACCTTTGGACCCTCAGGATTCGCTGACAGACCCCGGGCCCTAAACCCCAAAACCCTATACCCTAAACCCAAAACGGTCTAGGCCGACCGGTCTAGGGTTTAGGGTTTAGGGTTTAGGGTTCTAAACCCCAAAAATGTCCCTAAACCCTAAACCCCGAAACCATATACCCCAAACCCTAAACCTCAAAACCCTGAACCCTAACCTGAGATATCCAAGCCGGGCAATGCCCGGTAGATCCGAAACAAACTTCCGAAGGCCCCGAGGGTTTTAGGGGTTTAGGGTTTAGGGTTTAGGGGTTTAGGGGTTTAGGGGTTTAGGGGTTTAGGGGTTTAGGGGTTTAGGGTTTAGGGTTTAGGGTGAGTGTATACCTGGACCCCCCAAAAAATATGTTGAAGGATGGCCGTCTATGGATCTTGGGCCAAAATGTTACCTACGGGGTTGGGGTGGGACTTGAGGAGTGGGATTTCGTGCTCAGGGTATACAGGACTCAGGTTTAGGGTTAAACCCCGGACTGTACCGAAGCTAACGCCCTAGGGGTTTCAAAGGCCTCGGAAGGAACTTTGGGTTCCAGAGATGGGCTCTACCTGGAGGAAGCAAAACAGCTATCCCCATAGGACGTCCCCTACGCTGGGTTCATAATTTTTCGATTCTTGGGGTTTTGAATTTTTAGGGGATTGAGCCGGAAAGACATGCAAAGCTTCAGCAGGGATTCCACGTAGAAGACACTACATGGGCTCGGCGCAACGTGCAAGCCACTTCCCGGCTCCTCTCCTACCCAAACCTACCCCTAGCCGACCCCAAAGCAATATCCACGATAAGCTCTGAACCCGAGAAGGACTCAAAGCACCCTAAGCCATAGACCAAATAACTCTCGTCATACAGAAGCCTACATATTCAGACGTACTAGTGTACAAATACTCTCCTAGGCACCTTTTTATTAAAAACCTTTACACCCATAAAAGAATCCTCAAACGAACACTTTAGAGGAGCCCTTCTCGAATTATGAAAACCCTTCTATTAGACAGACCGAGGTACCTCATCAACTCGACCTTCCAGCCAGACGAAGTCTTCGTCGAACTGTGCCGACTCCTATGGGGCAGAGCAGTAAAAGGGGCCTTAACACTTAGAGAAGGCTTAAGGGGGGTGGGGGGGATGCAGTACTACAACTACTACTTACCCCAAACCCCAAGGAATAGAACAGCTTGTTAATCAATTATTGAGGCTCCTACAACATGCAGGGGTTCGGGCTTGGCTGATGGTTATGCCGCCTGTAGGGCACCAGCAGGCTTCCGGCAGAAAGGTGGGGAACTAGTTGCCTGCAGGGTCGCAGACTTTTCCCGGTGCAGAACGGGCTTAGGGTTGAAGGTTTAGAGTTCAGGGTTGAGGTTTTAGGGGTACAGACAATCCAAGAAGAGAGACCATGACATGTACTTGATAGACTTGGGTTCACATGGAGGCTGCTCGGCATAAGGCGGCCAGCCCTGTAGTAAACTCGCAACCTGAGGGTCCATACATACTACCATTCTGGAATGGGGCCCCAAAGACCATCCTTATTATGGTTTTGGGGACCCTAAATTCCATAATGGTAGTACACTAAGATGCCCAGTAACCTGGGATTAAAGAGGGCTCCCTTTTCTGGGTATTGAATACCTTTGCAAGGAACTTGAGACTTCAAAACGGGAAAAAGGGCCCACTGGGAGACCCAGTATATATGGGAGTTTCTGAAAATAGGGGACCCTAACATAGTACCCTAAATAGTAGGATCCCTATTATAAGGACCCCAAAATAAGGTACGTACCCCAATTTTCTGAAACTCCCATATGGACCTCTAGGTTAAGGTTAATAACAGAACCGGCCGCATCTAAAACCTTGGGCCGGACTCAGGGCTCGCGATGAAACCCTAAACCTCAAAAAGGCACCTGGTTTTAGGGCTTGGGGCTTAGGCTTAGGGCTTGGGGTTTGGGTTTATAGGGTTGATACGGCTTATAGGGTTCATAGGGTTTGGGGTTGGTTGACTTCCATGTCAACAGCAAAGACTGATGCCTCGATTGGCGGAAGCACGACAAAGACTAGAACGGCAACAGTAGTGTTCATGAGAACAAGAGCTTACTATACTTAGATTCTAGGGTTTAGGGTTTGGGGTTTAGGGTTTAGGACTAGACATGGCTGTGCGCGGATTTCAAGCCTTTCCATGAAAGCAATGCTGTAGGTTTTGCAAGCGGGCCAACAGCTTGGAGGCTCGGTAGGCATAGACAGCCCTTGAGCAGGTCTTGATTGAAAATCAGCCGGGAAGGCGGTCTCTGGGACGAACCCCGTAAGACGAACCGCTGCCAGCTTAGATTTTGTCCACCAAGCTCCGTAGGGCCTTGCAACCAGGGCGGTTGCAACAGGCTGGGCGAGTGCGAACTCTGATGGCGGAAGAGACAGAGTTCCACATCTTGCCTCCAGCTCTTGCTGTAAGGTGTTGCGGGAGGCTGGTCGAAGGGCTCAAATGTGCCATGCAGGGTTTGTAAGATGTTTTCGGGTTCTATGTGAGACAGATGCCTAAGCTATTCAGCGTCGAACAGTTGAGTCTTCGTTGATTAGGTCAACCCCTAAACCCCAAATCCTAAACCCTAAACCCTAAACCAACAAGCTGCTATTCATCCTGAACTCTCAGCCCTAATCGTCAGCACTGAATGTTAAGTCGCCTACGAAGTCCTTATTGCCGGCGCCCAGAACACTACATTCAAGGATCTTGAAAGCTACACCGTAAACCTAAGCCCTTAATAATTAATCCTGCCTGCATCCTAAGCCGAAGACGCTCATCGCTTCTTTTAATCCTGAAACCAGCCAAAGCCCTGAATCTCTTGGTCTTTGGAGTCCTAAGGTCCTAATCCCAAACCCTGAACCCTGAACCCGCAGTCCTGGTTCAGCGTGTCGAGCTCCTGAACGGCTGGATCGCTGGCTCAGCAGCCCGGGGTTTAGGGAGCATGGGCTTAGTACTTAGAAGGTCGGTTTTGACAGTAGGAGCCCAAATACTATCATTACACTCACCTGAACCAGTCCTGTACCACTGATCAAGACCTGCCGGGAAACCTTGAAGGATCTACCAGCAACGGAGCTTTCATGGGCACCACATTATACATCAGCGGCTTCTGTGTTTAGAATGTTTGGGGCGGTCTTGTCATGAGGGTTTGGGGCTTCGGGGTTGTGGGGTGAGGTGTGGGTAGCTGTTGGATGCAGAACTATGCATCCAAATCATTCGCACTTCGTCATCAGGGCTTGCGCTGCCAGGTATTTACCCTCTTCTGTGCCTTCTCTTAGCTCTAGACATCAGTTCTCGCCATGAAGGCAAAGTATAGGGCCCAAAAAAAGCGCATAAGCAAAAATTAGGATCCGGATGTCCCATATAAATTCCCTTATAATGAAGCCCAATAAGGCAGGTACATCCCTATAAAAAGCTTATGCTTATGTGCTTTTTGGGTCCCTAAAAGCATCACAAAGGAGCAGCAGGGTGGAAGCAGGGGTCGGGACACCCAAACCGGAAAGGAGTGTTCAGGGTTGGAGACTTGGGAGGGGGGGTTGAGATTAGTGCTTCAGGGTTTAGGGTTTAAGGTATAGGGCTTATGGTTTAGGGTTTTAAGGTCTAGGGCTTATGGTTTAGGGTTCAATTTTTAGGGTCTTCAGTTTAAGGTTATTGATCTACGGTTCGAGGTTTGGGATTTCAACAGGGAAAGAGAGCCAGGACCCCGGGACAGTTCTGGTTTGGGGTTGGGGTTTCGTTTGGGGTTTAGGGGTTNNAGGGTTTAGGGTTTAGGGAGTTCTGGTAGGATGTATTCAAGCACGCAAGGCAGCCGCGTGGGAGTCCCAGATCGAGATGCTTGAGTAAAAGGGCTTTGTGGTATATTGCCGTATAACTAAGACAATGAGGCACGAGAAAGAGGATGGGCTTACTGATGATTCCGGCCGCTTTTTTCCTATGTTCTGCCCTGACCCTAATTAGCTCGTCCCTCTTGAGCTGTAGCTTGAAGCACCCAAATCCTCGCGCCACCCAACAAAATCCCTCGATTGGTTAAGGATTTAAGCGAACGTAGAAACCGGGCATACTTGGAGGTTCATGGGCAGT
>CAJNDV010032575.1:40711-56144 GCA_905221635.1 Symbiodinium sp. CCMP2456 | reverse complement strand
CTGACCACGGCTCGTGGTCGTTCAAGCTCTCGTCCGCCTCCGCTTTTACAGCGCCCCGCCAGCGTTGCGCAGCGCAGCGCGAACGGCCTGGTGTTCCCAACTGTCAGTGGCGGTGCAGCAAGCCGTGGGCAGCACTGCTCTGGGACAGGCGTGGCCTGCCCCCTTGCAGCCACGCCAGTCGGACGGCCCAGACTTGGACCGCGTCCTGGACTTGGCTGAGCTGGCAGGATGCAGTCGCTTGCCGCCCCGCTGAAGGGCCGTAGAGGCAGTAGAGGTAGAACAGGCCGGTAGATGAGACCGCTTCAGCGGAGAGGACAAGTCCGTGAAAAAAAAAACACACCACGTCGTCTACGGAGCAACGCTTCTCGGGGGGCCCTATGCTGCGACGCCGCACTTGTGTCGCTGCTGTCACGCACAGGCCTGCAGGCTTGCGCGCTGCACACGACGGAGCCGCTGCGGGTCGCCGGAGCGCCGCAAGCGAGCCTACCCGGAGCTCGGGAGCGAAGTCGGCGGGCGGTGGAATGCCGGTGAGCACCAGCTGCTCCGCGACCGTGTCCGCGCCCAACGAGCTCCGCCAGCCCTACGTGGCCAGGTGTTGGTGGGCCATGTTGACAGTGTCGGTACAACAGCCCGTCACGAGCACTGCCCACGGGTCAGCTTGGCCGGCGCCTCCTCACGCGAGCCCCATGTGCGCGACCTTGCAAACGCCGCACGGCCGAGCCGCCTGCCGCTACGCCTCCCGTAGGGTAGTCATAGGGTAGGAAAAAAAGGGTAGAAAACAGCCCCGACATGTGCAGCAGGCACCCGAGACTCATGCTCAGGAAAGAGGTGTGGTGAAGAAAACACAAAAAGTACATGTTGATATTGTTAACCGTATTGATTGATTGATTGATGGATGGATGGATGGATGGATTGATTGATTGGATTTGATTGGATTTGATTGGATTTGATTGGATTTGATTGGATTTGATTGGATTTGATTGGATTTGATTGGATTTGATTGGATTTGATTGGATTTGATTGGGTTTGATTTGGATTGATTTGGATTGATTTGGATTGATTTGGTTTGATTTGGTTTGATTTGGTTTGATTTGGTTTGATTGGATGGGATGGGATGGGATGATTGACTGATTGACTGATTGACTGATTGACTGATTGATTGACTGATTGACTGATTGACTGATTGACTGATTGACTGATTGATTGATTGATTGATGTTGTTGTTGTGCAGAAAGCGGACATGTCATTCACCACCGATGCTTCACCTTCCATTCGTGTCTTGCATCATGGCATTGAGCGAATCAGGGGCGGATGCGCTGCTGCAGACGATGGCGGCAGCGCAGTTCTTCGGTGCGCAGCCCTAACTGCACGGTTGTTTGATCGTGTTAGTTCGGCAAGCCGTGGAGCAGGTGGCTGTTGTAGAATCGGCTATCGATGCCATTGTTGGTGAACAGCCGCGCCCCTGGACTCTCGACCAGTAGTTTCGGATGCGCTTACACAGTGACAGAGGGACACAGGGACACAGAGCCACAGACACAAACAAACCAACGAATGAACGAACAAACAAACAAGCAAGTTAAAAGAAAAAACAAGCACAGAAACACAAACATATACAGACACGGAGGCACGGAAACACAGAAGCACAGAAGCACGGAAACACGCAAGCACACAAGCAAGCAAGCAAACAAACACACAGGCACACAAGCACACAAGCCCGCAGGCACACAAGCCCGTAGGCACGCAGGCACGCAGGCACGCAGGCACGCAGGCACGCAGGCACGCAGGCACGCAGGCACGCAGGCACGCAGGCACGCAGGCACGACGGCACACAAGCACACATGCACACAAGCACACACGCACACAAGCACACAAGCACACAAGAACACAAGCATACAAGCACAAGCACACAAGCACACAAGCACACGGGCACACAGGCACACAAGCACAAACACACAAGATGAGATGAAGATTTCCGAGTATGCCAGATGCGAGTAATGGCATGCACACCCGGATGAGAGAAAAAGACGACCCCCACAGGGGTGTGGCCCCGCTACGTCAGGCACAAAGGAATGATGCAGCGTTAGCTCTGGGGCGTCCCCCGCCACAACGAGCTGCGATTCGTGAAACACGCGTCGATGTGTGAAGTGTTCAAGCTGACGAGAGCGACTTGCAACATGTACAACAGTTCGCGTGAGCACAACATTCCGACAGTCCGAGCTATCTGATGCACAAATCTTACTGTGAACAAATGGAAGTTGGCCAACGACTGGGAGGAACAATGATTGCAAGGGGGTTTGGCGTAGACGGCCCATCACAGCAGCGGCGTGGGTGGACAGTTTGGCGGCAGCCGGATTGGGTGCATGACTCTTGACAAACGCTTCTCGGGAGGCGGCCCTGTGCATAGGAGAGGCTGACGAAATCTGAGTAATGCCTGCACACGTTTGCCGCCACGATTTATCAAACAAGGCAAGTCCCTCTCACATGGGCAGCTCCTCCTGACAGCAAGACTCTCCAGAGGGGGTGCGTGTGAAGAGACCACCCGACCAGGCTGCCAAAGAACAAAATGAGAGGCGGACACAGACTGGGAAGCACAGAGTTGCAGTGACAGAAAAGGAGCAACGCTTACAATCGTCACCCGCGTCGCTGCCTGCAGGGCTTTCCCTCGGTACAGTAGTTAGTGTTGGTACTTTCAAGGCCACGGCAGAGGTTCGTGAGTGCAGAGTTGGGCCCCACGAAAGCCCCAGATGAAACCCCCGAGGAGAAACTAGGATAAACTAGGCTGGCGTTTGGTGTCCCACACAAAAACCACGGTGGGGGGAGCTGAGGGGCATCCGGCACGCCGAGAGTCGAGAGTGTAGGTGCCCATGTGTTTATGGCGCTGGCTGATGCGCGCAGAGTCCTTTGAGTGGATAACAATCGGATGCCAGTGGTGCAGGAAGCTGCGGGACGTGGGGGGGAACGAAGCCTTGGGCCCTCTGTAGCATGATTGAACTCTAAATGGGTGTTGCTTCTTGCTGTCATGAACCCATGGCAAGGTCGGTAGCACTAAGCCGTGTCTCTTCAGCTCCTTCCTTTCCAACAAACGGGGCACGCACACGCAGGAAGGGAGCAAAACTTTTCCTTTCTTCCCTTCAGAACGAAGATGAAATCATTTGGTTTCTGCCCGGGTGACCGACTTTGAGCCTCCGATTCAGGGACACCCTGAAGAATGGTGCCTATGCTGCCACCGGACATGCTACCGGACTGTGTGGAGACTTTTGGGGGGGAAGCTTGCGGCAGCTTGAGCCGTAGTTTTGTCCAGCTAGCATGGTTGGTGCTGAGCGAGCTTGAGCAGCAATCGAGAAATTCTCTGGTAGTGAAATGCATCCTTTCGGTACGCTCCAAGACATTACCAGCCTAAGTGGAGAGACGTGGACCGGGCCGCCCAGCCGAGCATGTCACAGGGACTGCTTGTCGCGCGTAAACAAGATCGAAAAAGAGAAAAAGAGAACCGAGCCCGTGATCCCTTTCCTCGATCTGACACCTGTCACACAAACAGTCGGGGACCAACACCGGAGAAAACCAGGAGCGGGCTTTTTTTCTGTAGGGGGACCCTGCGAAGTAGTGCCTGGGTTGGGGTGTCATGTTGTAGCAGCACTGTATCGTCGGACCTTGGCGCAGTGCATTCTGGGTTCGGCGGGACCGCGTGGTGGAGATGCAACAGAAAGATGCGTGCAAACTCAAGCAGACCAATTGAGCCAATAATTATTTAATAAATCTCACACGTGCCACAATCACAGGCTTGATGTTCACCTGCAAGGTCGGACTCGACCGCTTTGCATGTCACCATGGTCGAGGCCCGATTGGGGCATGTAGTTCAGGCATGTCACAGCAGCGTCGCCAGTTTGCGTACCGCCCCATGTGCAGGTGTTGGCTTCACTAGATGCCATCCAAAGAGAACTGGAGAACCCAGTCTATCGCAGCAGTGGTTCCATGCAGGCAAGCGAGATGACTTGTTTTAAATCAGCACTCCGGAATGAGGGCATCTTGAACATGCTATGTCCCAGTGATGCCGACACGTGGTTAGCTCCGGCAAAGACTGGCTTGAAGATGAGAAGGGGAGAAGGGGACAAGGGGGTTAGTTGCAGTCATATAGTTTTTTAAGCACATCCTGTTGATTTGGAGCGTCGTCAACAAAGAGCATTTCGGCAGTGGTGGGTTTGCTTGTTCACAGCTGACGGGATCATGCTGGCAATTGCTGGGTGCGTTTTGATTGCTCATGATGTTCAAGCTAACTGCTGCTCCTGTCTGCAGGTTGTTGGCAAAGTTTCGCCACAAGCTCTGCGGGCACGGGGCTCTCGCAAGGCATTATGTGCTGCATCCCGGCTGGCGATCAAGGTATCCCACGCTTCAGAAGTGGTGACTGCTGCCCAGGTTCTATCCGCATGTGGCATACGACAAGAAAAGAAAGGTCGCTTTCTCAGCATTGCCCTAGCAGGATTGCAAGTGAGCCGTTTAGCTTGGCAGCTCCAGGTTTCTCCATGCGTGCCCAATCGAGTTTAGAGGTGTGGTGGTGCCAAGTGGTTTTTCAGTTTTTGTGCATGTGTATTTGCGGTGTTACCCCCACTCCTTTGATGCGCCAGGTGTTGCAGGCAGCCATTGGGATCATTCGGCAGCTCTTGCTCCTTGATGAGAAGTGTTGCGTCATTTGCAGACAGTGTGTTTATCGCGGCCTGGTTCTCGACTGTCGAGGTTGTCCCTGGAGGAGGATTCCTCCGCGAAAGCAGAGGCGATGGCCTCGTCACCTATCACACTCGCATTGCAGAACAGAGTCGGTCTCAACAGCCTAAGCATCAAAGCGGTTTGGCGAAGCTGCCAGGTTCAGTCAAATCATCATATGCAACAGCATGGCTTTCGAGCAGGGACGTTTGCCAAGAAACAGTCATCGCGACCATGTCCCCTTCCCTGCACCGTCGCAATGATGAAGGAATAGTGTTTGTGGAGCTAGCAGCCAGCATTCGGAGGGCTCAAACCTTAACCGTTTGAACCTTAGTTGCTCTCAGCCTCTCAGCACTATTTGCGTCCTCGGCCCTCGGCCGAAATCCGACACCATTCTAGCATCTCAGCATTGGATCCTGCGGTCAAATGGCGCGGATGCCTCTTCTGCTGCGCTTTGCTTTTGCTTCAGCTGCCGTCTTTCGCCCATTGATCATTGGTCCAGTGGTTTTCTCCCCATGTGCGGTTGCACTGATTCATCAGTCGTCCGCGAAGCATGCCGTCGGTTCGCACGGCTGCGGTTGCGACATGCACGCACACGGGAGATCGAATGCTTGTGCTGATTCGTCCTTGGTTGTCGGAGCCTTTTGCCGCAAACAGTAAAAATTGCTTCAGGAGACAACCAAGGTGTTTTCCGTCGCTGCCATAAGGCAGATCATGAGGCCAATGGCAGAAGCAGCATCGCGCAAATCATCACTTTGGATGGGATGGATTAGTGCGATTTTTTGGCTTCTTAGATCTCTTGAATGGTGGAGCTGCCAATAGTGCAGTGCAGCCGACTTCTGCCAAAGATTGTCCCCTCGTCGGACGCAGATCGTGTGCGAGACGTCGGCAACCGTGGCAACGCGGCGCCGTTACTACTATTATGACGACTGCTGCTGCTGCGGGCTGCTGCTGCTGCTGCTGCTGCTGCTGCTGCTGCTGCTACTCCTCCTACTACTACTACTACTACTACTACTACTACTCCGCTGTGCGTGCAAACCAGCAAATCAGCCTGCCGGACTGCCGAGCTTTGCGTCCGCTCTTCAGTGGATGAGCTCGCCTGCACCCGGAAATTCCACAAGATCTACATGTTTGTCGCGGCATGCCATGAGGACAGAGCCAGCCATTTGAGTGTTTCTGAGTTGATGCGCTGCTTCAGGCTACAGGGCGACAGCCGGTCGTGTGCAACTCAAAGTGAAACTTTCTGCAAATGCAGCTGCAGTCGCTAAGCACTTGCAGACAGCTTTCCGATTCACAGAGACCCAGAGAGAAGTCGACTGGTGTCATGCATGCTGCATTACGCTTGAAGCAAGGCACCGTCTGCTGGTTCGGGCGGCAGGTCTCCACTCAAAACTCTACACTTTTCGCGTGTGTGTAGAGCCTGACGATGACGAATTGCAGCATCCGCATAGTGTTGTGTTCGACTACACCTCATCCGCTTAAGTCCTTGGGTCAGATTTTGCACGGTAAATCCGTGGTATGAAAGGCAAGATGTTGTCAAGAGAGGAGTGAGCTTTCTTTCTGCTTGTTGCGGGGTCACTTGTATTTTTGCCAGGGCTGCCGTGTTAACAGCATGAGATGGGATGATATAGTGTTTTTTTTGTTTTTGGTGTATTCCGGCGAGTGCACAAGTTCGTATAGAAAGAAGAGGCTGTCTGCGGTTTTGCATTGCGGCCAGATCGCATGTCTTCTACCGGCATGACGATAGTGAGAAAGCGCCGCAGCCTAAGACTTGGATCCTTCTGGCTGACCTTCAGCTCATTGTGGCGTGAGAAAGGCATGATGTTTCGCCCGAAGCAGAGACTACAGACGCGGAAGTCTCTCGTCTTGCAGCAGGCCAGCTCGACCCTGTACAGCTTTGCACATGGCTCCTCGTGTCAGTTGCAGGCAGCCCACGGTCTCCAGAAGATGGGGCTGAGGCATGCCATGCCTCAGCCCACGCAAAGAGTTTTTGTTGGGGGATTCCGCGTTTTCGTCCCGACACCTCGGTGCAGGTGCCAGCCGAGCAGCTGCGATCGACTACTCCTTTTTCAGAACCCAAGGCTGCCAACTGTTGGGTTAGTGCTGGATTTGGGAGCTGAACATAACGCTTGCCCTCAGTTCGCCGGCACATTCCCTTCGTGCAGGTGGTGTCCTTCGAGCGCTTTGATGCTGCCAAGTTTCGGGTGACTCCTGCAGAAGTGGTGGGAATCGAAAGGCAACCACTGACAGCTCCTGCATGCGTGTTTGTGATGCGACGATCTCCAACTGCATACTATTGCATACTAGCTTTAACAACTGCCGTGCAGAGGGGTGAATGTCATGATGTATTCAGCTGAGTGTCCTGTGTAGGGCTTGTGCTCAGCGCGGCGAGACTTACGCCAACACCCCAGTTGGATCCGCAGGTGCTGCGTATCAGTCGACACGACATCACAGTATGCTCGCCGCCCACTGCGAGCCGTGATGCAGTCTCCCAGCTCTGCAAGGTGGACCCCCAGTTTGCCCCAACAGCAGCTTCTCTATACCTGGCAGCAGCGGAGGCCCAACACATGGGTCGAATTGTTAGTCGACTTCTTGGTGATCTTTTCGTGTTTGCGTAGCAGTGAAGCGTTCTCAGGAGCATACCTGGCAATGCCTGATCTGCCATACTCACAGCAGGCCTGCCGCGCGCTTGCAAATCTTAAGGACGTGATTGGGGTGAGAATCGCTTCACGCACCGATGCCATGCTGGTCTGGGCATTGCAAGGCCGTGCATTGTTACGGCTTGGTCGAGGAAACAAGCCCTGTAAGACTGATGAAACGAATGACTGGCTGAAGACCGACGAGTTCCAGATGTGACGGCATGCATACAAAGAAAGGTGCACAACCAAGCCGAGCAAACTACGTCAGTAATCTGGTGACACTGTGGCTGGTGAACTGGCTCGCCCGTCAAGTGCCTGAGGCTGGCTGTCCAGATAGCTACTTCGCCAATGCTCGCTAGAGCTAGTGTGGATACCACGAATGCAACATCAAGAGGTCTCCTCCGTCTAAGCCACGGAAAGGTGGGTGAGCGTCTGTTTAGGCGTCATGCTTCTATATGCTGGTTTCAGGCTTCCGCCAGTACCTCCGTTGGCGAACTCACGTGAAGAAGCTGCGCAGCAGGAGCAGGCAAACCACTCCTTGCTTTCTGTCTCTGCCACAAACCACAATGTGACCAGAATGTGTGGCGTCACAGTGCGATGGTTTGCTGCAGGACTTCAAGACAGAAGTGCGTTGTCAAGGTTGTGGCCAGCCAGCGCACTATGTCGTGCAGGCATGCTGATGTCAGTTAAGTTCGCGATGTTGGCCACTGAAGCGTAACAACTCCCAAAAAGCAAAGCCGGAGACTATGGTTAGGGGCAAGAATCAAGCACACAAGAAGAGGAGCCATTGCTCCTGCTGTCCTGCGACACCCACTCTCAGCGAAGCATCAGTGCAGTCTTCCGCTGCCATGGACGGTCATTTTGTCGTTGGAGAACGGTTGTAATTTAGACAGTGGAGCGAGTCAAGTATGGCATTACATCCGGAGCATCTCGAATTTCAGGCAACAGTGTTTTCTCATGCCCAAAAGAGAGAGGTTACTGAAGTTGCTGAGCCTACCACAGGTGCGATACTTCACACGGCCAACGCAGTGGCTGAGACCTGGTCACGCCTGCGAGGTCCCTGTCCGGTTTACTTGCTGACATCGCCTGTGCGCTTCAAGATGCTTGTGCTACAAGTCGGAGTAGCCGTCGTTCCATGTGCCTTTCCACGCATTTCTTTGGGTCACCGGGGCAAGCTGTCGATGAACGCGTCAACGTGTAGTCAAGCCTTTCAACTTAGGTTGACCGTGTAGGAAGTGGGAAGCTGTCCGGCCAGGGTTGCCAGTTGATCTGGAGCCAGCTGCACAACGGGAACACCCTGGCTGCCACAATGCCGCTCGGCGATATGCGCATAAAAATGCAGTGAGTTTCCGGGCGTGCGCTAGGCCCCGGTTTGCCGACCTCCAAGTTTCCCACGTAAACCGTCCACAAGTGCCTTCGTCCTCGCTGAGAGGAGTCTATAGGACTGCTTCCTTATAGGCTTCCCGGCTCTGCTTTTCTGTGCCTGGCCATGGGCAGCTCTGCTGACGCAGGTGCACTCACTACCTCCGCGATTCAGTGTCTCAGGCAGATGGCCTAGAGCATATGTTCGAGCAGTCCTCGTTCAAGAAGCACTTCCCGGGCTGATTGCATGTCCTATTCCACTGATCTTGGAACCATCACCCTGCTTCGCGACTCGTTCAGCCATGCAGGAGGCAAAAATTCCCCTGATCTGGCTTCCCCCGAAGTGGCACGACCAGTTCCCAACACATCTTGTTTCCAAGCCATGTGGCTGTCACGCAGATGTCGCACCTCGAATCTTCTTGCATCTTCTTGCCTTTGGAATTCCGATGGTGTGGCTTCTGTAAGACAGTCTCAGTCACTGTTTGTTGAGGTCCTTGGAACGCCATGGAAGGTCATCAGAGAGGCATGGCTGCCTGTGTTTCGTCTGTTCTCGGGCTTCAGCAACACGCACGTTGCGCGCGCGCTGTGTTTCAGATTGGCAGAACCAAACAATCAAAAGCATGCCCTCCCACAAGGGAACATGCCACAGGCATTTTTCTGCTGGATGTTGCTAAGTGCTCAAGCAAACCAGACGGCATGTGAACAGAAGGTGAGGCATCCTTTCACGAGGCAAATCCTCGCAGCAACATTTGCCGCTCTCCCTACAGCAGACATGCCTCAAGACTCGTCTTGCTGCCCATACGTTGCCGTCTGTTTAAGTGGTTACATCGCAGAGCATCGTTCAGGCGGTGCAGGGCGCGACCCCACACAAACCAAGCCAAACCAGTCCCTTGTCCGACCTCCAGAGCCTAGAGTCGGATAGCCCCATCCATGGTGGCATTGCTCGTCTTGGCGCTCTATGCAGGGCTGCAGGTCAGCGGAGGCCTGGTCTGCATAGACTTCTAGGCTTCTGTCGGAATAAGAGCCTGTTTGCATCCCAATTTCCTCGGAACAGTGGTTGCTGTTGCGTAGCAGAAAAACTACCAGGAACAAGAACTCCTGGCGAGTTGCGCAGGTAGCTTCCAGTATCCACCAGCTGCAAGACTTGATGGCCAAAGCCTGTCTGCAGGCGAACACGACAGACGAGGTCCGGCCAGGCACGGTTACTTTGCCGTAGATCTTGTAGATCAACCGGATCTGGGGATGCGGTTTCTGTTTCAATATGGATTGTCAGACTCGTGCGAGTGTTCCAAGCCTTTTTTGTGATCGGCTAAAGTTGCGTGTGAATACACAGGACCCTCGGCCATGACTTCGAACAGTTTCTGGAGGAGGGCACATGCCCAGGCTCGGGTGCCTGCCGGCATCTGCTGTCTCTGTGTGTTGCAGCGTCGGCACCATAGTTCATTAGCCTCAGGTCCAGCAATGGTCTTGTTCGCCTCAGAGATAGCAGATGTCGAAACGATCAGAGCCTTTCAGGACAAACATGTCTGTTGAGCTTTCTGCTCGGTGCATTTGCTTCGATATGTTTGCGCTCGACAACAGGAATCTGCGGATGAAGTAGACAGCTTGGCATGTGACTTGGGCAAAATCGTTAGAAGTATCACGTAGTATCTCTGAGCTGTTTGCGCTGCCGAGTAGAGTAGAACCGACAAATCATGCTGGCACTTCCTGCAAGGCCTTGGAATTCTCAACTGCGACGCATGGAGGTCTAAATGTACTGAACAGAATATCCGGCGCACCCCGATGGTGCTGCTGTACCCGCGCGGGCCACGTGCCTCACTTGAACGGTGATTGCACACCCTGATCTGATCTGATTTGTGAACTTCGGATGCATCAGGGCAATCCGGCAAGGCTATGTGGACAGGTCTCGGCGACCTGAGAGCAAAGGAATCTGGCGCCGCTGTGTAATGCTCTCACGCCTCGATCTTTGTGAGTTCTGGGATTGCCCAAATTATGTATCCGTGTATCGTATCTTACATCCCGTGCTGGGGGGAGCATCTTGTACATCAGAGAAGCACCACGCGATTCTGACCCCAATTCCTTCGCTGCAAGGTGGTGGCAGATTCTACCGGGGGCAGCATACGAAAGAAGGCTTCACTGCAGCTGTTGCCGAAAGCTTGGTCTGATGACTCTACCATTGGCAAACCCTTCGTGCGCGTACTTCCCCAGGCCAAAATGGTGGCCTTCAACGACAGGACTCGGAGCGAGAAGAAGCTAAGCCAAGACTCCTTGCAAGACCGTCAGAAAGAACGGCATCCGCCGGACGAGGGTGCCGTCAAGGCATACAGCACAAGACAAGAGGAGACAATTCGTTACCAGTGACCAACGGCGAGAGGTAATCCGAAGGAATTGGGCAGGCTGCTACAAGACCTTTCTCATTCAAACGCAGTAGCGTTCGGTTTAGCTGCTGCGTTCGGTTTAGCTGCTGGGATTGGCCCTGGGTTGAGATGGTATGGTGGTTGCGGTTGCAGTGTGAGTGCCCGTTTGTCACGGTAGCCCGGGCAGAGCCCTAAACAACTCAGACGGTCAAGGGATCATCTCAGTTGTATAACGCCGACCCGACACTGTGAGACCTCGCCTGGCATGGGAGTGTATAAACAACTCAGACCGACTCAAACCCAAAGAGACAGTCTGCTTGGGGTTATCTGGCGTCTATAGTGCAGGCAGTTATAGTGCAGGCAGTCACCTTCAGAATGGGTTAGCCAGTCTGTTCCGCAGATGGCTGGGCGACCAGATCCGAATGTGTCGTCTCTGAAGCTGCGGCTGTTTTCGCTTGGCGGTGCTTGGCGGAAACAGAGGCTGGGCCCACACTCAGGCCTGACACAGCACCCACCCTTTTTGGACAACTTCCCTTGTCGCCTGCTCTTCTGCGCCCGGTGTGACAGGGACAGACACCTTTGGACTCACCGTAGTAGCTCTGCCTTAATACACGGGGCATCAAGCGTCAAGATCACCAACGTATTGGAACTCATACTGGTGCAGCAATCATCTGGTCAGGACCACGTGTTTCCAAACTCGGGGCTCGCAAGTGGCGAGCGCAATGGTGAGAGTGGGAAAAGATTGAAGATGCATCGCGGTGTGCGACACATGTCGAGCTATTCACGTTGTTTCAAGTTGATATTTAACATCTTTCACTATTGCTACGTTATTCAATGAACATGGTGCAAGTCACGAGGCCGTGAAAACGGGCCCCTGTGTTCTTGCAAGCAGCGCCCACTGAAACCAGTGCATGGAGCGCGCACCCGTAAACAGTCACAAACTGGTCTTATCTGGTCTTTCTCTCTAAAAGAAGAGAAGGAAGGGAGGAAGGAGGGGTTGTGTTTAAGATATAGGATAGACCGGAATCGCCATATGAGGGGGCGTGTTTAAGCTATAGATGATGAGCTGGAATCGCCAAATCAGGGGGTCTGTTCCAGATTTATGATGAAACCGGAATCGCCACATGAGCGCCGTTTTCAAGACATGATGCACCGGAATCGCCAAATGAAGAGGCGTGTTAAATCGCCAAATGAGGGGCCTGTTTAAGATATATGATGAAGCGGAATCGCTAAATGAAGGGGCGTGTTTAAGACATATGATGAGCCGGAGGCGCCAAGTGAACTGGCGTGTTTAAATATATGATGAACTGGAATCGCCAAACGAGGGGGCGTGTTTAAGACATATGATGAACCGGAATCGACACATGAATGGGCGTGTTTAAGATAGGCTGAACCGAAATCGCCAAATGAGGCAGCGTGTTAAAGGATGTTGAAAGTATGTGATGAACCGGAGTCGCCACTATGGATGCCGCATGCATACTGCTACTGCCAGTACCATTGCCACCCCGGGCAGTCTGCCCCTGGCACGGCGCGCTTTTTTAGATCCTTATTTGATTTTGTTTTGATCAGACAAGAGTTTTGATATTTTGTTGTTTGATCACTGTTTCTGATTTGTTTTTGATCCCAGACTTTGATCGGTGTTTGTTTTTATGTTGATCCCTCAGCCCCGGAGTGCTGGAATTACGACTTGCGCGCAAGTAGGACCGACAGAGTCAAGACTGCCTCGGTTCTTCTTCGCATCGCCCAGCCTGTGCTTTTCACTCGCACTCCAAGCGGCCGCAAGAGCGAGAGCGAGAGAGAGAGATAGAAAGACAGACAGGCCTTGATTCATGAACTCTAGGCATAGCCTTGAGTCGGCAATGCCTAGGCCCAGGCTGGTCTAATCAGTCTAACGCCGACACGGGCACCAGATGCTGACTATCTCTACGTGTACCCAGTTCGTAAATACATTGAATGCTTCTCTTCCTCCTATGACTCCTTCCGACTGGGCCTGCAGGACGTTGCACATCACCGCCAACAACTTGAACAGTTTCCTTGCAGGACCTTGCCGCAACATAAGCATCACGAAGAAGGTTCTTTGGTTTGAAACTCGTGATTGGAAGGACGGGCGCGGCCGATAAAAGTATTGCTTTTCTCTCGACGTCAGCGAACTCCGGTCATTTTCAAGGCCAGACCCGATACTCTAGGTGTGTTGCTTTGACGTTACGATCAGATGTCCGTGCAAGCTGGAGAAGGCGCTATCCAGTGACGATGACCTCTGGCCACACATGGAGTTTGGTTTCGTGCCTGCGGAGGAGGACAATCAGAGAAATCCTCTGTCGCTTTGTTGCACGGTTTACGATGATTGAGCGACGCAATTCCTGTTTTTTCACGCTTGCAATCTCTCTCACACATCGTGTCCACAGCAGAGAATCAGTGAGGCTTGATCTCTACAGCGTCGAGTCCGTTCCACAGGTAGTTGTGCAGCAACTGGGCTCAAAGCCTATGGACCCGGAAGGTGGTGTCATGCGCCTGCCGTGTTAGGTACGGGCCGGAGGCATCGACGAAGCAGGTCTACATCAGCACGGAAATTTCCTACCAAGCTCTGAAGGACATCCCTTACTAGGCGGTCGCCTTCTCGACTCAGTGACATTTCGACTGAGAGAGCAGGAATGGCTGACGCTTCAGCGCTCGAAGCATTGGCTGGGAAGTGCTTCATGGAAGGAGGAGAGCAGAGAGCTGCACAGCGCCGAGTTCGCTGGCATCTGCGGGGCAGTCTGCAGGAAGAGGAGGACGAAGAAATGCTGCTCGATCAGGTGCCCCTTCTACAATGCGTTGGGAGCCTGTTCGTCTGCCAGTGCCGGTTCAGGGGGAAGAAGAGGAGGATGATTCAAGCGCGGCCACAGCTTCAAGATACGAACTGCTGGAGAAAGGCTGGGAAGCTGCAAAAACATGCCGGCAACACGATTCACTCATCCCGTGGTTTGAGCGAGGCACTGCCGGCTGCCCGATTGATCTGGAGATTGCATCTGTCACTGAATGCCAGAACGCACTGAAGGCGCGAGGGCGTTGTGAGCGCTTGGGGCATGCGTGTGCAAGCTCTGAAGCCGCCACCGAGCTGAGTCCAGGAACTCGGGATGCGGGCAGACCCCACGTGGGTCGCTTGGAATATTTTGGCATGGCTGCTCGCATTCTCTAGCGGCTCTAGCCAACGCGTCACGAGAGACAGAGCCTTTTCTTGTCGGACCTGACCTTTAGCGAGCACAAGGCCAAGTCTCAGTGCAAGCGGCTACAGGTCTCCAACTTCCCAGAGCTTCCCAGCAAGTGTTCCGTGCGCACCGAACCGACGCAGCAGCATCCAGAAAGGCGTGGGAGACGGGCTTGCCATTGGTTGCCTATGGCCTCTCCATTCCAGTGGCTGGAAGGATGCACTTCAACTCTTTCGTCGGGGGAGCTGGCCGGGAAGATCTATCTCCCGTGTGTACCTGATTGAAAGCTGGACTTGTGAGGTAGCGAAGGACCGTCACGCCCAGCGTCAAGCGAAGGATTGAGTGAAGCCAAGGCAAGAAGGCCCAGATGCGAGAAGCCGAGAGCTCAAAAGAAGCGAAAAAGCTTCAGCAGAAGATGCGACTTGGATTTATCAAAGCTTGGAATGGCTGCTAGATGTTTCGACCCGACTTCCATACCCCGACATGCTTTTACTAGGACCAGCTTTCTTCGGTCGCGACCTTGGTTAGAGAGAGACACACGCGCACGCACGCCACACGCGCACACACGCGCACCCACGCGCACACTTGTGCAATCCTTTCTCTGATTGTTCTGGTTCCAGACAGACAGACACTGACAGACACAGACAGACACAGACAGACACGGACAGACAGAGACAGACACAGACGGACACAGACGGACACAGACAGAGACAGACAGAGACAGACAGAGACAGACAAAGAACGGTGGAGGGGGTCAAACCCCTGCACCACAGCCTGGCGAAAGAAAGGGTGAGACATAGACAGACGGACGGACGGACAGACAGACCCGACAGAGAGATCCGACAGAGAGACAGCCAGAGAGATAGACAGAGAGACAGACGCAGGGGTGGTAGGCCTAGGCTGTCTGTTTCCGCCCTCGCCACTCCTAACAATGACAAAGGGGAGGGGGGAAACCTCTTCCGCAACCTTGCAAAAAAGATACACAGAGACAGACAGACAGACAGACCGACAGACAGGCAGACAGACAAACAGGCAGACAGGCTGACCGACAGACAGACAGACACAGACACAGGCACAGACACAGGCACAGACACAGACACAGACACAGAGACGGAGACAGAGACAGAGACAGAGACAAACACAGAGAAAGACACAGAGGCAGACACAGACAGACAGAGAGACAGACACA
>CAJNDV010032575.1:10052-36679 GCA_905221635.1 Symbiodinium sp. CCMP2456 | reverse complement strand
AGTAGTACTGTAGTAGTACTGTAGTACTAGTAGCAGTAGGAGTAGGAGGCGTAGTAGCAGCAGTAGCAGTAGCAGTAGCAGCAGTAGTAGTAGTAGTAGTAGAAGAAGCAGCGGGATACTGGCTCGATAGTCGTCGCCTTCGTCCTTGCCTTCTGCCTGTGTTTGTTCCTGGATGATGCTTGTGATGTTGGTGAGTGGGGATAACAAAGTAACATGTGTTCGCGGTGGTCGTCGACATGAACGAGCTTTGCACTGTGGAGGCTTGGAGGGAAGAAGCATTTGGAGTGCACGTATTCAAGCATCGCAGGGCAGCTGTAATTTAGAAGTTAGTCTGGAATTGTTCAGGGGAGCTGGCATTACTTAGTTCCGCAAGTAACGCAACAGCTTTCACGGTAACAGCAAGTGCTGTTGGCATCGTCCGACGTCCAAGCTTGCCTGCTTGCCCTTTCTCCCTTTTGCAGGTTTGTGCGGCTGAATGCGAAGAAGCTGGCATCTTCGTGGTCTCCCAAGAGATCATGACAGATGCAGGAGTGTGGCAGTGTGGCTGTTGAGTTTGCTCGAAGTTTTCGGCTTTGGTGAGTGGCTCTGTTTGTCTTTCCTTCCTGCTTGCAGATCGTCTGTGCCACTAACATGAATGCATGCTCCAGTCCCGGTATATGTCAAAAGACATACTTGCACGTCTGATTATTGTCCCGGAACGAGGCGTGTCAAATGCCTGGCCGTAGAAGCTGGTCGCTACACTGCTCCCTGTGATGTGCCAGGAGAGGCAGCCTTTGTGCGGGTGTGCGACACATCGCAGCAGCTAGCCGCTGAAAAGAGATGCGGTTGAGCGAGCCCGCACTGGCGACATGGGTTGGGTTTCAGGTCCCTGAACAAAAGCAGTGAAAAGTATTTGTGTGCTGTATCACCCCTTCATCCTGCTAGGCGGCACGTCCTGAAGATGTATGCCAGGCTCCTGCACGGATCCAAAATGCTTGAGAGCTGGAGTTTGGAGGCTGTGAAGCATGGCCTGAGAAATTTCCAATTGCCTGGCCTCGGGTCGATTGATGTCATGCAGCCATGCAGCGGTGACTGGCAAACCTGCTATGAAGTCAGCCCAGAGACTAGAGTAGTAGACAAGCAGCCCGACAGCCCCTTTTGCGGGTTTCATGCTTTCTGCGCAGGCAGAGCTTCGCATCTGTATGTCTGTAGATCCTACGTAAGAGTTCAAAATTTAGCCAGGGTGCCCTGGGGAACTGCTGGTTTGCAGGGGCCCTCAGCGTCATGCACTCAGATATACTCAGATTCGCTCGGAAGCAGCGCAGTACGATTTGCCAGTTGCTGCACACAGTAGCCTTGAGCATTCCGATTCCGTTCTTCAGAGGTCGTGGCGCAGATGTCGGGTGCTTATGTTGATCTTGCCGTAAGTTACCGTAATTACCACCAAAAGTATGCAAATTAGAGAGCAAAGTATTCCAGAAGCAGGGCAGTGATGGATCTTCAGGCCCACGGAACTCAAGACTTTTTGGCAAGCAGAGAACAGGCCAGACCTTATCAGCAAGATTTGCATCACGAAGGCGCAGAGACTAGCATTACGGGGAGGTTTGCATCACGAAGATGACATTCAGGCTTTTGTTGCAATGTGTGTGTGTAGTGTAGACAACATCGAGTCTATGGGGAGGCCCAGTGTGCCGGCTTGTCAGGATCTTGATGGCCCTTCCATCTGTTCTTGCTTCAGTCACACCTGGCGCGTGTATCATCTCACGAAAGTAGCCCCATGACCAGAGCACAAGCCGAGCCAGGCATGCCTAGATTGCGTACCTGTCTGCATCGATGCTTGCATGCATTGACATCTGCATGCTATATGCTCAGCAGATCGCAACGACATGAACTTGCAACATGAATAGCCAATAAGCCACAACTACCTGTCCGTCTGTTTGTCTGCCTACCTATTTACCTTTCACCTACCTACCTACCTACCTACCTACCTGCCTGCCTGCCTGCCTGCCTGCCTACCTGCCTACCTACCTACCTACCTACCTACCTACCTACCTACCTACCTACTTACCTGTCTACTTATTTAGCTATCTACCTATCTACCTATACTTACCGACCTACTTATCTACCTATCTACCTATCAATCTACCTACCTACCCATCTATTTATTTATTTATTCTTCTACTTATCTGCCTGTCTATCGATGGATCTATCTATCTGTCTATCTATCTACTTGTCTATGCAGTCTATCTGTCGATTTATCTATCTTATCTATCTCATCTATCTACTCTATTTTATCTATCTTATCTAGCTTATCTTTCTTTTCTAGCTTAGCTTATCTTTTTTTATCTTATCTTATCTTATCTTATCTTATCTTATCTCATCTCAATCTCATCTCATCTCATCTCATCTCATCTTATCTTATCTTATCTTATCTTATCTTATCTTATCTTATCTTATCTTATCTTATCTTGTCTGGTTTATCTTATCTTTCCTTGCCTTATCTTATCTTTATTAGATTTTATGAAATCTTATCTTATCTTTCCTATCTATCTATTTATCTATCTACCTATCTATCTATATGTAAAACATATGTATATACCCCTACCCCTAAACCTGAAACCCTAAAGCCCTAAACCCTAAGCTACATACACTCTTCCCCTCGCCTCCTTCAGCTCCGGGCCTGCGCCTCGGATTTCGCCGCTCCGGCCCTGTCTTTGGGCTTCGTCTGTGGGTTTTTGGGCTAACCCTAAACCCTGAAGTTCCTTTTAAAGGGGGGTCTAGGAGGATTACTAGAAGGGCTAGTCTAAGGGTTTGTGGAGGGGTTGGGTTTGGGATTTGGGGTTTTGGATCTATGGATTTGGGGTTTAGGGTTTTGGGTTTGTTTTTATAACTTATTTAGCAGGTTTTCCGAGTTGCTTTAGCGCACGGGTTTCGTGGGTATTTTGTAAGGGTTTTCCACATGCTTGCCCTTCATACGGGTTACACAGGCTTTTCTACGGCTGTTGCCGGGGTTTTACGGGGTTTATAAGGGTTTCATTACGGTCTTACTGCAAGAGGGTTTCTGCAGACTTTTATGTTGTTTGATGCCTTGAGCCTTTTGCCAAATCCTGCGATCAGGGCCTGGTGACAGTAACAGGAAGTAGTGCCAGCATGGAATCATGTCGTGTGAGACGTGGCGTGCCCGACTCGGATGTGGCCCAGGTTACCGGTTAGGACTAACAACTCGGAACAGAGGGGCGCTGGTTCCAATGCAAACCTTGGTCATAATAATATAGACGCCGAAAGACTTATAGAAGTTATTGCAAAGGGTCACTTGTTATCACCAAACTACAAGAACACCCAAGACCTGTAACGGCCCCCATATTTACAGTGTTACTCGCATATCGCCAACATCATACGACGAGGGTTGCCTGGATGAAACGAAGCAGCGGATAGGATAAATGTTTCAGACTTTAGGGTGCAGGTAATGTAGGGGCCTCAATAGATACAATAGGGTTTCGGGGTTCCTGGCGTTCCTTGGTATAATTATAGTATAGCATACCCCCCAAACCCTACTCTAATTGTATTAAGGCCCCTTTCTTAGCATCCCGATGGTCTTGGTGAGCTTGGGTGAGGCTCTGGACTCGCATGTCAGTCGTGGGGTAGGCAAAGTTTGCAAGATCAGCCACGCCAGGTAGCGGTCTACGCCGGCGAGAAGCTTTTGCAGAGGCTCGAAGTGGACCACGCTGGCGCGCACAGCAGGGATCGGGATTTTGAGACCTCCGGAAATGGACGCTCCACGGACCCTAAGCCCCATAGAAATCCCGAGCCCTCTGAAAGTCTTTGCGCCCCTAAACCCCAGACGGGATGCCTGAGAAAGTGACTCCAAATCCTAAGCCCCAAAAGCTCTGCAAAGTCCAAAAAAAGCTTTAAGGCCTTGCGACAAGCCCTCATTCATGTGTTCAGCGGCCTAAAAGCCAGAAAGGCCTGGAACTAAAGCCCCAAGAGCCCTCAAAGCACCGGGAAGCACCGCTTCAGGTTCCGTGTGGAAGGCGGCTTCGCCTTGCAAGACCTGCTCTGGAGAACACTGGGCTGTCTGGAACTTGGAGGGGTGGCGGTGGTGGTGAGGGTGGGGGATAGATTTTGCAAGAATATATTGTACTATGTTATATCATTTTAGAATATAACATTGCAAGAATATATTGTGCTATGTTATATCATTTTAGAGTATAACATACTCAATGACATTGTGTGCTTAAGGGGGGGTTTAGGGGTTTCGGGGTTTCCGGATTGACAGGTTTAGGGGTCCAGGATCTGTAGGCATTGAGAGGGCCGTGCCAGTCATGCGTCCCGGATTCTTACGAAGTGTGTGTCTAGGGAGTGGATGCCTGCGGCTGGGAGTCTAAAATCCATAAAGACTCATAGAGAAGAAGTTTTCAGACCGCTCACGTTCCCTAAGTCTATGAATAACAAGAGTTACGACATGAAGAACCGGGATCACTTGTCATAATGTAGGGGCCTTAGAAATTAGAATAGGGGTTTGGGGCCCATTATACTATAACTAAAACAAGGAACCCCCAGGATAACATAGGTAATTTATTTAGGCCCCTACATTACTGAAGCAGAAAGTGCCGACCTAGACTTCATGGGGCGAGGCTTCTCTGGCTCTCCCGTATGGCGTGCTTTGCAACGTGTACGTGAGTAGTTCCTCTAAATTCGGGTCCCTTTTTGGGGTCCTTTGTGTAAGGGTGCCGTACTAAATTGGGGACCTAAAAGGGGCGCTAATTTAGAAAACTATCTCTGTGGGCGACCCAAAAACCAGGCCCGAAGCAGAATCTCGAGTCTGTAGACACTAGACGCTAAGACCAGAACCCCAAACGCTAAACCCCTGGGCAGTCTTCAAATCTACATCTTCCAGCCGTGACCTCCTCAAACTCAACCAGCCCACCCTAAACTCTAAACTTTCAACAACCTTCACTTGAAATAGCTGTTATAGAACCCTTACAGAACACCATATAACACCTTTATGGAACCCTTATAGAGCCTTAAAAGAAGAACCTCCAAAGAACCCTGATCGAGGTTGCGTCAGTGTCCTGACCACGCTGCCGCTGGAAGGCATCGCGACCCGTGGGGAGCTCAGAAAGCATGCTTTTTGGGGTTCCTCTGTTGAATCTATCGGAGTTTATAGGGTTTAGGGTTTAGGGTTTATAGGGTTTAGAGTTTAGAGGGTCTTGGGTTCCTGGCTTCCTTTAAGGCTTCATAGGGCACGATGAGGGTTCTGTAAGGGCTCTACTGGGGCTAATGTGTCTTCCTGTATAAGCCTTATCGACAGCAAAAACTTAAAAGACACCCAAACATGTTAAGCCCTCAGCGCTACCTGCGAAGCCACAACAAGACTTCAGCCTTACTTAAGGTTTAGGAGTTCCAAAAGCAACTATAAGCCTTACAGCTTCAGGATCTAGAATCCACCCTAAACCCTAATCCCTAAACCCTAGATCTTGAACCCTGAACCCTGAACCCTGTGCTTAGGGCTTGAGAGATTCGGGTGCAGGAAGAGTTGTGGCTTAGGGTTTAGGGTTTTGGGGTTTAGGGTTCAGGGTTTAGGTGTTTAGGGTTTAGTTGAGGGCTTTCTTATGATGATGATAATGAGGATGATGAAGACACTTGTCATGATGGTAATGATCTAGATGATGACGGTTGTAGCTGTGATCGGGTACTACTGACAAGGATTATAACTGTATTGAGACGATGGTGCTTTGGTGAGTATGCAAGCACACATGCTGCTATTCGTATCTGCATCAAGCTTTGGTATAACTGGCTGCACGATCTATGTTGTTTTCATCACCATTGCTCTTGTTACCACTCTCCCCACTTCTCTTCTTACCTCCATTCCAATATAGCTGGAATTCATCTTAAGGACCCCTCCATAACTTAAGGAAGAAATCCTTAAGGAGGCCACAGAATCTCATCGAGCCTCTACAAGACGACAAACCCCTTCTACAGAGCCCGTACAGCACAGGTTTTAGCGCGCTACATTCCTAAGGAATAGGTATACAACCCTGCTATACAGTCACGTTTTCAGGAATAGGCCCCTAAACCCCTAAAACCCCCAAGCCCTAAACCCAAAAACCCGAAACTAACCCTAAAACCCTAAACCCGAAAATCCTAAAACCCGAAGACCCTAAACCACAAAACTAACCCTAAAATCCAAAAGTCCTAAGCTCCATGCGTTTGTCCCCATGTCTTAGGGTTCAAGCGCCCTCTTCCGAGCTCGCGAGCTCTCGCCCAACCCTTGGAGTTGTTTCTAAGGTTCCCGAAAGCATTGGAAGAGGCCCTCTAAGGAACGGGTTTAGGGTTTAGGGTATCGAGTTTAGAGATCTTCTCAGAGCCCAAGAGCCCGAAATTCTCAGAGAGGAGTCCCTTGAGGGTGGTAGAGAGCTTGCCGGGTTTAGCTTTGAAGAACCGAACCGATGACTTCGTATCGCGGAGCTGTGCTGGTGCTCGCAGCCGCATGGAGATCTTGGGCTCAGGAGCGGGCTATGTTTATGGGCCCTAATAGTTAGAATAGGGTTTTGGGGTACATTATACTATTATAAGGAAACCTAAAAGAGTATATTATACTATAACTATAGTAAGGAACCTCCAAATAGTATAGGTAATGATTATGGCTGATGTTATCAGTTGTGCTGTTGTGTCATGACAACCACGATTATTATGGTTCTGGTCATTCTCATGATTACGCTCACGAACATCATTGTTCTTGTTGCACGTGTTGGATACTGTTCAGGGATCTGCGGGTCCCTAAACCCTAAACCCTAAACCGTAAAGCCGAATTCTGGAGTTGAGGGCCTGAGGGGTTCAGGGTTAGGGATTGAGGGCCTGAGGGCTTGGGGGGGGTTCAACCCTAAACCTTAAGCCCTAAACCCTAAGCCCCACACTATAAACCGTCGGTTCAGTTGTGTTTGAGCTCTTGGCTGGACTTGAATCTGGGCAGCTGTTTATCAGAAGCTCCTCTCAAGCGATTCAGGGGTTGTGGGTCCCTACCTGCTAGGTATTTTGGGAGTTCGAGGAAGTGTCAGCTGCATCACAAACGCCCCAAGCCCCAAACCTCAAGCAAGGCACAGCCGCTGAAGCTTCATCATTAAAAGTCTGCAGGCCCCAAAGCTTAAACCCGAAACCCTGAACCCTAAACCCCTAAACCCTAAGCCCTAAACCCCATAAACCAAAAACTTTTAGCCCTAAGAGGCTACAGCCCTGCAGCCCCGCGACATCCCTCCCACAAGCTGCCCATGTTTCTCGCCAAAATCCCACTGCCCCCACATTCATTCAGGAACCTGCCGGAACCCGTCGCGGAACCGCCCCAAAACCTGCCGGAACCCATCGCGGAACCGCCCCGGAACCCGCTGGAGCCCTTGCCCAATCTGCCCCAAACCTTATTTCGGCTGAAGACCCCATAGCTTACGCTGTTGGGGAAAAACCTAAACCCCTTAAACCCCAAACCCTAAACCCTAAACCCCGGCGCTTTGTGTCTTCTTTTTTAGGGCCTTTGGGCTCTGCTGAGTTCTTGGCATCCGTGAGGTTTTGGAGTTGGGACTCGTTTGGCTTGATTGCGAGGCGGCTTCGAGGTTTAGCGTTTATGATTTGGGGTTCAGGGTTAAGAGTTTAGGGTTTAGGGCTCAGGGTTTAGGGCGCAGGGTTTGGGGTTTAGGGTTTGGGGCTCAGGGTTAAGAGTTTACGGTTTAGGGCTCAGGGTTGAGGGCTTAGGTCTTAAGCGCCAAGAACGATGGAAGAGTTCAGGGCTGTTACGTGGAATTGGTTGTAGACCCCTGGTTCATACCCCACGCTTTTGTTTAAGCGCCATAGTATCAGAGGATCTCTATACATATCTCTACTATAGACCCCATTAAAGGGTTTAGGGTTTAGGGTTTAGGGTTTAGGGTCTAGGGTTTAGGGTCTAGGGCACTATAGGCCCAGTAAAGCCTGAAGCTCGATGTGAAGGACCTGGAGGTGTGCTCTGGGGAAGACTGTCCTGCCGTGCTCCTTCTTCAGGAGCTGCCGATGTTTCCCATGCACGACCCTCTCCCCCGGCCACAAAAAGGAAGGTACTAGTATCTGGGGTGGCAAGAGTACTCAGGAATCGTGTTAGCTAGTGGCTAGTGAATACCTGGAAACAGAATCGGCCACTTCTACCAGCAAAAGCAACCCCCACGATCATGATCTTAACCATGATATCAAGACGCGAACAAGAACTACGAATGCATCGAGAGCATCAGTCAAGGATTCAGTTGCTCGAACCCTAAACCGTACACTCCAGAACCTATTAACGCCATCATCAAGAGTATTGGCCCTATGCCCTAAACCCTACGCCTTAAACCCTACAAGCTACTGTAGACCCCGCCACGATTCAGCCCGAAACCTTAAACCCTTGGTCCAGGCTATACGGGCTAACCCTCAGGACCCTGAACAACCCAAAGCCCCAAGACCCAAAACCCTAAAGCCCCAAGACCCTAAATCCTAAACTCCCTGAGCTACCCAAAAGGATCGGCTCGCCTTTCACTCCGACGTCGCTTCGCCGTTTCGCGCAGCGGCTGTTGGCGACTGGGAGTGGCCTGGCTCCTTTTTTTCGTTGGTTTCCTGTAACAGTCCCCAAAAGCCGAAATCCCAAGAAGCACTAAGAACCTCCCCCTTCGTCTCTTCCACAGAAAATACACCTGAAACCCTAGACCCTAAACCCTAAACCCTAAACCCTAAACCCTAAACCCTAAACCCTGAACCCTAAACTTTAAACCCTAAACCCTAAACCCTAAACCGAAAGAGTTTTCGGGCTCTGGAAAGCCTCGAGGCCCCACGAGACGGTTGGCGCGCGGCCACTGGCATCCTTGCCGCATGGTCACAGCTCGCAGGCCGGCTTGGGGTTTGTTCTTCATGGGTAGTTGTCAAAATTATGGTTCCTTTTGGGGTACCCTAAATAATAGGTGCCGTTTTATAATAAGGACCCAAAAAGGGACCCAAATTTTGACAAGCACCCTCATGTCAGCTTCAGTATTTGTTTCTACTGTTAGTACTGTCACTAGTACGCTATGACTATTATTCCTATTGCTGTTGCTCTCGCTGTTGCTATTTCCATCGCTCTTGCTTTCACTATCGCTGTCGCTGACGACTATCGCTGTTACGAGCGCTGTCCTTATCCCCGTGCCTGCGACTATTGCTATTGCTAGTGCTGTTGCTGTTGTCATTGTCACCATTATGGTAGTAATTATAATTGTCGTTGTCGTGACCACTATCATTGTCGGGTCTCGTATCTTTAACTGTTCGATTTTCCCTTACAGGGTAGAGGGCTCGAGGTTAAGGTGTCTGGTTTGGGGTTACAGTACAGTGACAGGCATTCGGGGTTTTAGGTCTGTGGTTGGGGTGGTGTGGCCAAAAGGTTCCCGGCTTTTGGGCATGGGGGTTTCGCAGCTTGTCATTTGATAATAGACCCTTCTGGACCAAGTGCGACTATAGCTTATTGTCCACCCGAAATTTCACTAACATCGTTATATTAAAAGCAACCCCTAGCACACTTAAACAAATCCAGTCCAATCGGAGGATCCCCGATATTACACCATGAGCACCCGCCCTTTAGAGTCACCGACCACGAAGACCACCGCGACGACTGCAGCGACCGCGACGACAACGACGACCACGGCATACAACGACGTACATCGACATACAACGGCATACCACGACGGCCACGACTACCATGGCGACAGCGACGACCGCGACATAGCACGACGACCACGACATACCACGACGGCCCCGACAGACCACCACAACGAGCACGACAAACCATGTACTGGCGGGATTCAGAGACACCTCACCACAGCCCTTGCGCTGCGGGCGAGCCTCGCGCGAACTCGAACCAATTCTCCTTACTCCCCTAAACCCAAATCCCGACTCCCTAAACCCTAAACCCTGAACCTATTCTCCCCTAAACCCAAAACCCGGCTCCCTAAACCCTAAACCCCAACATAGGAATCCTTTTGTGCGTACCGCGCTGGTCAAGAAAGGGGGGACTCCATGAAAACCTTATGTAACCCTTATCCAAAAAAAGCCCTATGAAACCTCCCTGAGGAGATGTTGGGAGCCCCCCAGAACCCGTGTCAAAAGCTGTATGAATCCTGTCAAGCCTCCTTGAGGACCTGTAGGCCCCTGTAATCAGCTCATAAAGCCCCATACGGCCTCCTTGCGCGATGCTCTAGAGAATCTTCACCCTAAACCCTAAACCCCTAAGCCCCCTAAACCCCAAACCCAAAGCCCCTAGAGACTGAGCCCGAGACCCGAAACGTGCATCCTTGAGGCCGGCGCAGAGCGTCGCAGTGTCTCAGCGAAGATCTCGGTGCAGGGTTCCCGCAAAAGGACCCTGTACCCAAAACTCTAAACCCAGAACCCAGAACCCTAGACTTTAAACCCTGAGCCCTAAACCACCCTGAGCCCTAAACCCCAAACCCTGAACCCTAAAGCCTACTTTCTATCTCCTTTGAGGGTTCCTTCAGCTCTAGGGACTCCGATCTGTGAGGGTGGAGGGGGCCCTTGGGCTTAGGGTTCCTTGAGTGGGCTTCTAAAACCCTGAAGGTTTTGGGTACAGGAATTGTTCGGTTCTGTTCTGTAGCGGACTTCCGGGCCGTCGGTACGGCGCGTCCCAAAATCCCTGCCGAATTCAGGTGAGACAGATGAGTTAAGCCAGAATCTGCAGGCCGTGTCCCTGGGTCCTTCAGCGCTGGCAGCAGCGAGGGGTCCCTCTCCACCCACTCCACAACCGACGGTAAGGATTCATAAGCCGTCCGAAGGGATGAGGTAACGACGTTTTCAGAATCAAAGTCTAGAGGACGTTGTGCGAGTGCGAGGACCGAGGGTAACGGCAGCCGGTCGTGGGCCCGGAAGGGCCGTGAAGGAGCTCCACTTGCCAGAGGCAACCTGGTTTTGTCGAAGTCTGCAGGGAACCTCAAGTCGGCGGACATCCGCAATGCCCATGTTCGACTGTGCGGAACCATTTCATGCAGGTTTGACAAACATCAGATACGACAAAATCATGGTTGTAATGGGGCGGTTCGGTCGATACCGATACGTATGGGGTATTTAGCGGTATGTGTACTGCCAGTATTGCGGAGTTTGGGTTCGGTTCGGTAGCGATACGCCATACGGAATACAAGCCACACCACACCACAGGCCCACACCGCAAGCACACCTGCAATGCACACGTCTGTTGCTAAGTCTGTGGAGGTTTCTCCCGCGCCTTCCGATGAGTCTGCCGGGGATCCTTTTGAAGGGATCGTCACGGTGTGGTCTCAAACTGAGCGAAGTCTGGAGGTAGCGCACTATTTGCGATCGCATCAGCCGGATGAGTGGGAGAAGTTTCTTAGGCTGGCTGCAGACTCCCACCGGCAGCATTTGCCCATGAGCGATGACACATACACGCCTTGCAGTCGCAGGCATCGCTCCTTTGTCTGGGCGCATGTCCATCTTCGAAGGAGCACACAAGGGGGCACCTGGTAACTGTAACCTCTGTACCCGTGACAAAAAACAGATGGAATTCTGCCCCGCTCGAGTGGGCAATACTCCGCCGGCAACACTACCGACATTGCCGAACACTTGAAGAAGCATGGCATTTACAAACCCGAACATGCAAGTGCGTCTGACAACGTCCAAGGTCGACCCTATAGCGATGCCGACTTGGCTGAAGCTGCCCGGGTGGTGGCAACAGGATTGGCCATTAACAGGCTTCCAGCCTACACTTCTGAGCAACCAGGTTTCCGATTCATTTTCGAACAACTACTTGGCGACGGCTTCCGCGTGCCTGGCCACGACACGATGAGCAACATCCAGGAAGAGCTACTCGGCGAGGTGCGTGCTTCAGTTCAGGCAGCAATTGCAGCTTTTCCGACGTTGACTGTTTTCTGACCGCTGGGAGGCACCTGACGGGACACACTTCCAGGCAAAGCTGCTTCACTATGTCAACAAGGGCTTCAAACGCAAAAAGGTCTTGGTGTATTTAGACAGACAGGGCGCAGAGAAAACCAAGTGCCAATCAGGCGCAGCGCGTTCTGCCGTCTTTCGACAGCGCGACATCAACATGGACATGCTGTTTGCGTCGCTGAGCGACTGCACGGGGAATGCCAAGAACATTGCGCGCGACTTGAAGGTCGAGTTGGCCCTATGTGGTGCCCACATGACAGCCATCGATCCTCGCGCCGCGTCGCGAACGCAGGGTAGAGCAGATGGCTGTCCACGACACCGCCGACCCAGGTGTGATCGCCGCTATGGAGAAGATACGTACCCGTGCCAAGGCTTACAGATTCTCCGAGAGCAAGCGTCGCAATCTTGACAGCTGCCAAAAATACTGTGAGCAGGCCTCTCAGAGTTGTTCTTGACTCGTCCGCGAAATGGAGCAGCAGCCTGCAGTTGTGTGAGTGCGACTACAAGCTCAGGGACGGATCTCGACCTTCCTTTTCTCCTCATTCTAGAATTCTTGAATTCACAACACCGATGCAGCCGGTGCATATAACGTTACTTCATACCCCATGAAAGGCAGCGCAGCCTGTCTATGCCTCCGCCGACAATCAGGGTCTGCTTGAGCTGCGTGAGGACCATCTTCACGACACGGCCAGGTTGCTGCGTCGAAAGCTTCGGGAGGGCCATGCGTCTGAGAATTGTCACATCGACTCCGTGCGGTCTCTGCGGGGCCGCTGCGCACTCTTGGGCCCAAGATTCAAGATGAGGCATGCCTCCACGCAACAGCGGCAAGCAGCTACCGAGGCCGTTCTCCGTGAAGCCATTGTGCATCAACGCTCTCAGTCTGGTGTGGAGCGGCGTGAACAGAGGCCTGAAGATGAGACACCTCGCAACATGAATCGAACTTTTTTTAGTGCAATGGATGGTGAGGGAGAGGTCGAACGCAAGGGGCATTATGGAGTCAAGGAGCAGATGACTGCATATGTGCATGGAAGCACTGTGCCCAAGAACACTTGCCCGCTGGCTTGGTGGCGAGATCACAAAGCCGACTTTCCGGCTCTTCTTCCCCTCGTTTTCCGTTACCTGGCGGTCCCGATTTCGACTGCTGATGCGGAACGGATTCAGCCTAGCGCGCCACCTCATGAGTTTTTCTCGCCTCCACGGTGGTTATGTCTGTGGCACCAATTGGCATGTAACCATTCTGACCTGGGTTTGTTTCAGCAACCAGAATGCTGGCAGGATTACCTTCTGTAACCTCTTTACTGGACTCGCCCTCCAGACAAAACCGTTATTAAGAGGTATGGCTTCGAGGAAGTTCCTACGCGGTGTTGTTGTTGTTGTTGTTGTTGTTGCTGCAGCCGGGGTCTTGTTTCACTTCAGCTTATTCTTCGGAGTGGCTTGGTGCTTGCAGTTAATGCGCCCGCATGTCTGCGGGGAAGATCCGGTGCGATCAAAAGCATGCCTCCGCGCATGCCACACTGACAAGGAAATCCCCTTTTCAGCCCCGAGGCTGGTGGGAGGTGAGTGGTTCAGGGTTTAGGATGTCTTGGGTGTAGGGTGCACGGGCTTTAGGAACACCGGTGTTCGATGAGCTCATGGTGACCTAGAAGAACGACAACTTGATCTTCAGGCACAGGAACGTGCCCCCTGCCAGACACTCTGCAAGACTCGGCCAGAGCATTCAAGATAGTCCTGGCTGCTGTGTGTCTGAGGAGGAGCAGGCGAAGCTTCTGGAGGCTCTGCGACAGGCGGACTGCAGAAATCTGAGTGAGGCCCACCGAGATCTGGACGAGTTTCTGGGGCTGTGCAGCCAGGGCGACAAGGGCAAGCAGTTGGTCCACGTCAACCGCAGCTTCGAGAGCATCCCCTTGAGCAAGATGATCGACAGGTTCCGAGCATGGCTTGATGCCAAGCTCCTGGCTAGGGCTCCGCAATGTGCGTGAGAAGGACAGCTCCAAGGATGTGTACGTCAAGCTCTGCGCTGCCTTCCAGGACACAGCAGCAAGATGGTGCGATGTCTTCTGGCGTGCCTCTTGACGATGCAAGACAAGCTGCAACGAGGGTGCAACACTCGGTTCCGCGCAAGCCAGCATGCAGACTCCGAAACTCTCCTTAACTTGGGCTGGTGGAGAAGCCGGGCATCGAGTACCGGGTACCCGGCCTGCCTTGGCCATTTCTTGCTGCAGCCGACTCAGAAGGCCTGAGGCACAACGGGGTGGCCACGGACCTCTTGGACGTCCGCGAGACTCGATGCAGCTTCATCGCAGCCGGTCAGACAGCCTTCCATGCCAGGCGTCGTCCAGGACACTGTGGTCCTCCTCGGATGTCCACCATCCACCGATGATCTGCTCCTTGTTGTCGCCACGCAGCCAGGACACGAGAGAGTACGGGTGATCTCAAGGGGAGAACCTCAGCCGCGTGTCCCTGCGCGTGATTGTTTCCAGAACAGACACCAATGCAGCCTCCTGGGACCTCTCTTTCATTGCCTGTGAAGCCGAAGTACAGCTGCAAGGCTGCTGATCAAGCCGATGCCATCGACAACTTGCTGGCGTCCATGACCCGGGCGAACGGTGGGCTACCACCCCTTAGGGGTGTTAGCCGATGGGGTGGGCGTGAACCGTCCTGTGATGAATGCCCTGCTTGGCCTCCGAATGCCGCCCACCTCCGAGAGCAGCGAGTTCTTCTTCAAGTTCTGTAGCTTCAAGCCACGGAAGCTGTGGAAGCACTTCAGTTTCGGGATCCTGGAACACGATGGCCACGTCCTTTTCGGCTCGCAAGATGCTCTGCTCTATCTGAAGCGCTTCTCCATCCATGTGCAATCTGGCCATCGCACAGTGCTCTGGGGCAGCGTCAGCTGCGACAACATCTCGATTCTGTCTCAGAAGATGTCTCTGAAAGCGTGGTGCTGTGCAGACGAACAGTCTGACAAGCAGGGCTGGCAGAGGCAAAACAGCAAGTACCTGACCAGCTGCTGGGTTGGCCCGGGCCCACGCTTGTCGATGCTGGTGGGCGGGTTGATGTCAGTATCAACGTTGGCCGGCGATGCGAGGACACCCCAGGAGCGATGCTACCATGCTTTCTCGGGGATTTACCTTCTCCTCTGGGGCATGTGGAACGCCCAGATGATTCACGGAGCTCGCTGGCAGGGCCACTTTTTGCCATTGACCACCGTGCAGTTGGGCCGCTTTCTGAACGTGCATGCCAGTCAGCTCGCTATCTACCTGCCCTCGGATGTGAAGCTGATGCCTTCACGGTTCCAAGAACCGAGCCTACGTGATCTTCTGCTCGGCACCCAACGGCATCACGCCAAGCAACTGAGATCCCGGCGACCCAAGCCAGCGGGGCAGCGTGCTGATGCAACCCTGAGCGTGGAGGATGCGGGCAGAATCGCCGAGGAGGCCTTCATTTCTTGGCAAGACCCCGGACCTTCGACGTCTGGTTCAGGTCCGAGGGCTGCAAACTGCTGCACAAGGACTGCCAGAGGGATGAGCCGCCGACCGATGACCCGGCAAAGGTGATCGTCGACGTGATGGCGGAGGTCGAAGAGGAGGAGGAACTTCCAAGTGCTGACAAGGACGACTTCGTCAGCTGCAGGCCGCCGAGGATCGCTTGCGTGCGAGGGCCGATCTGCAGTCATCAACAGCTTCGCTGGGAGAAGCTGCGCCCGAAACCTCGGAGCCCAGAGGCAAGCTTCGCGAGGCTGCGATGCCGAGAATGTGCAGGACTAGCTATGCTGCTTGCATGGAACGACTGCAAGCTCTCATGTTGCCTCTGCGCAAGTTCGCGCAGCAGGTGCGCGTCGACGAGAAAGTCCTGTCGAAAGCCCAGGTGCTTGGCAAAGCAGACCTGAACCCGTGGAACACCCGGGAGCACGAATTGGCCTTGGCCCGCCATGCCGCCACGCAAGATGCCAGTCGCCAGAGTCGGTGAGACAGGGTGGTACACCTGGATGAAAGTCCAAAGTCGCTGCTCCGAGATGCCCAGCAAACAGGCAGACCCCGCTGGCGTCGACATGCTGGAAGTCACACATCTGCGACCGGGCATTGACGACAACTACGTCCAGGTCCTGGCCTTCAAGGACGGCGAGCAGGTGGCGTTGGGCATGGTGCAGTCCACTTACCGGGGAGCTCGGACCAAGGATGATGGCGGCAACTCCCGCAAGTTGCGTGTGACGAAGCCTGCAGCGCACCCGCTGCCTTTGGCATCTGTCTCCCGTGTCCGGCTTGTCCGCCTGACACAGGTCGAAGAGGGCAAGGGCAAGTTCTTCTGCTGTGCATTGTCGCCGACGCTGCTGGTCGATCCTTGTGGCTCGGTGATCGGGGAGTTTGTGCCGAGTGAGTTGAAGACCGGCTTGAAATTCCGGCTGAAGCAGCTTTGAGACCCCGCAAGGTGGGTGGACCGAGCCCGAGAACTCGACAATGTCTACATATCTACATACATGGTGAGTGACTTCAGATCCGTCCAAGGGACCCTCAACATCATGCAATTCTCTTGGAGTGCCTTCCTAAGCTGTGGCAGACAAGGGGCCTGATTTCTTCGATGGCGATGGCCATTGCAATCTCGGGGGCAAAAAAATAGTTGCGTGGCAGTGGGCTCGCCGTGCGCCCGAAGGCTTCGACGTGCTGTTGGCGGGCACGTCTGAGAACAATTTCTCGAGGGCTGTTTTCTCGAACTTTCAGGATGTTTTGCCTGGCAAGGACCGGGCCGTGCAGAGGCTGAGGCAGCTGGTCCAGAAGAGCGATCAGCTTGCGCAGTATTTGCCGATGCCTGAGCTACTACCGTGTCTGCCTTGCATTTTTTCTCATTCCTCTCTGTGTTCGAGGCTGGTAGCCGGCTCGAGCTCCACATAAAAAATGTGGCTCAGGGAATCCGTGCCGATGCCTCAGCAATCTAATGAAACCACTTAGGACCCCAAGCCATCCCAAGCCCCGCCTCAGGTCCTCTTCTGCTTCGTGCCACAAGCTTGCACGACTACAGGAAGTGCACCTCTCAGACTTTCTGTGTTCGCCATCGTCGCTCGAGGCCGTGACAGCCGCTGCATCCAAGCTTCCGCGGTCGCCGACACCGGATCAGAGCCTCCGCCGATGGCGAAAAAAAATGAAGGGCTTCGGCATTCACTTCGCATATAGCATGTGGCGCACCGTTTGACGGAGAGTGAGGGAGAGAGAGCAACAGGGACAGGGAGAGAGAGAGAGAGAGAGACCGTACAACATCGTACAACCCCCCTCACTCGCTCCCCGCACTCGCTCACTCCTCCCCAAACTCACTCTCACTCGCCTCGCTCACTCCCATCACTCACTCACCTCACTCATTCTCCCCTAACCCCCCCTCTATCAAATCCTGCCATGACGACTCAAAGGCGACTCCGACCCCCTCCATCCAAACATGCCATGACGACGACGACCCCTTACCTATCAACTCCCACCATCATGTATTTCCCGGAAACTCTTCCGAAAGGCTAAGGGGGACGTCCATAAATACCTCCAGGAATTGTTAACGTTGGGGGGTTAAGGAAGGGGGATGCTATATCCATATCTACATCTATGTCTACAGCATTAATGTTCAGGTTTATATGCACGTGCACATACATGCATATATATATATATATAGATACATACATATATGTTTACATACATATCTGTACTGTACATATGTATATATATAATGTATATATACACATAATTAGTTAGTTCGTTAGATAGATAAACAGATACATAGATAGATAGACAGGTCGATAGATAGATAGATAGATAGATAGATAGACAGAGAGATAGATAAAAGTGTGTGTGTGTGTGTGAGTGAGTGTGTGTGTGTGTGTGTGCGTGACAGCCTGGGGTTGGCCTCTGTGATCCGAGGCTCGAGCCTGCTGCAAGCCGTGTCTCGGATTTAAACAAAGGCGCAGGGGGTGTTTCCGGATTTTCGGCTTGGGGGTGTAGAGGTTTTCCAGGGGATCCAAAAGATTTTTTTGCATGGGCTTTCGACATTTCAGTTTGGGTTTTCTTGATGGAGACCCGATCTTCGCAACTTTCCCTCGTTTGGGGGCCTCCAGTCGGGTTCCTTTAACCCGTAGCTGCAAGCCTTCCCCTTGATGTTAGGTTCCGTCAGGAAGACCATAACCCAGAAAGAAACAACCCTAAGCGCTGAAGCCTTGAAGCGTTTTGAACTTTCAAAGGTTTTGCAAGAGAGCGCTGCGCAGCGATAGAATGTCCCAACGCAGAAAGATCCGGCTTGAAAGATTTGGGAACCCAGAAAAGAACCCGCACCCTTAAAACAACCCCTACGAAGCCCTGAGCAGCAGTCGAGTGTTGCCGGGAAGTGAGGAAGTGGACGAGCTCGAGACAGAATTGGCTCGGGAGCCCGGGGTTTTTCTGTTTTCAAATTCAGGGTTCAGGGTTCAGGGTTTAGGGTCTAGGGTTTAGGGTTGAGAGAGGTTTGGGGGTTCAGGGTTTCGGGGTTTAGGGATTTAGGGTTCAGGCTTTACTTTTTCTGGGTACTATGACAAGGTCTTACGAGGCTTCTAGAAGGACTGAGGGTTTCCAGGGCTGAGCCGCTTTTTTATTCATTTTTATTTTTTGGGTTCCTTAGGGCAGCTGAAAAATCGGTGAAGGTTGCCGTCCTTATGAAGGGGGATGCAGTGGGCATGTGCACTGCGAGGACTCACGGGTGGATATTTAGGGCTTTGGGGCTTCAGGGCTCTCCAAACTAAGGAGGAAACCGGGGGGGCGGGGGGGGGTCTGTTTTTGATAAGGTACCTACGATAATTGTCATTTTGCTGTTATGGCGTCGCTTTTTGGGTGGCTTGTTCTCGGAAGCACCAGCCTGATTCTTCCTGCTTGCAAGTGCTGTCACGACACTAGGTTCGACTAAGCTTAAGTAACAAGACGAGCAAAACAGCAACGGCGATAAACGACACGTTCTCCTTCTGCTGCTTGTGCCACTGAAGTGACATGTCGACGGCGACGTATGATTTCAATAGGTTGGGCATGGGAAGCAGTCATCGCCGCAGCATCGGACATTGCGAGAGCCATACCAAGATGAAGTGCAACAGCAACCGTGGGTTTTGCATACCCTTAAGGAACTTTTTACCCCAAAATTCATACATCCCCAGCTTCAAAACCTTGACCCTACGCCTGAAGCCCTTTCTCCCCAGCGCCGAGGCTGCTGAGGAGCAACTTCTTCGCCACAAGCAGTTGCTAGGCTCTCTCTTCGTATCCCGAGTTTTGTTTTGGGCCTCTGGAGCCAGGGTTAGGATCGTGTTTTAGGGTTTTAGGGTTTAGGGTTTTAGGGTTTAGGGGTTTGGGTTCAAGGAGTTATGGATTTGTGAATTAGGGTATTTGGTCTCATGCTTCATAGCTGAACAACCCGGTCCTCCTCTACACCCGAAGGGCACTTCGACCAAACCCTGAACCCCAAGAAGCTCTAAACCCTGAACCCTAAACCTTAAAGCCTAAACCTCGCCCCAAAACTCTAAACCTGCAACCCTCAGCCCTCACCCCGCAATCCCTAAGCCCTAAACCCTAAACCCAGGTTAGCCTCGGCTCAGAACGTGGTGTCGCAGTCTGCGCGGCGCTTCACCGGGGTGCTGCGCCCTGGCTGGTGAGGGTGAGGTCTCGTGCTTCGAGGAGTTTTAAAGGATGCTAGGGTTTAGGGTTTAGGGTTTAGGGTAAAGGATGCTACGGGGTTAGGGTTTAGGGTTTAGGGTAAAGGATGCTAGAAAGGTTCCCGAAAGGGTGCTACAGGGACAAAAGGTTGCTTTAAGAGTTGTTGTCGGGCTCCATCAGAGCTTTCAAGGCGCTATTATACATAAAGGTTTAAGGGTTCTGCAGTAATTATCAGGGTTCTGTATGGGTACTGAAAGGGGGCAGTGTAGAGGCTCCTGCAAGGCTTCTACAGGGGTAAGCTGCAAGGGTTCCATCAGGATACTTTTTCGGCTAAGAAAGTGTGTAGGTGTAGGTTGCAAAGACCCGCAAAACTCCCATGCAACTCCTAGGTCAACGCACTTACGGTTTACACCTGGATCCTAAACCCGAAACCCAGTAGAGTTCTGAAGCTTTAAGGTTTACCCTTCGAGACCCCTGACCCTTGGAGCTTAAAGCCTAGACTTGTTCCCCCGCGACCCATATACCGCGATCGTAAAATTCTTTCAAACCCTACACCCCTAAACCCTAAACCCCTAAACCCAAAACCCCTAAACCCAAAACCCCTAAACCCTAAACCCCTAAACCCCTAAACCCCCCAAACCCTAAAGCCTAAACCCTGTAAAGCCTGGCCGGCGGCCTCGTTTTCAGGGATGGGGGTCCCGTTATAGGAGCCTTATAGAAGCTCAATATACCTTGTGGAAGCCTCAAAGAAGCTCTATATACCCTAAACTCTGCACCTGTAGTTTCCTTTAAGCTCATGGAACGAGAGGGGAGTGGCGTTGAAGGCTTCGGCTGCAGAGCTTGACCTTTGAGGCATGAGAGTTTCACCGTTTTTCTTAGTCGAACCCTTTCGTAAAGCTTCATGGAGATAATGAGCATGGTCACAGGAAAGGCCACGACTTTGTAGTGCTTAGCCGTTATTTGGTAAGATCGGAATGCAGGTGCTTAGGGCCCTACTTAGAACCAGCAATGAGCCTACATGGAGTCCGATAGAAACATAAGGATCGCTACTTGCCACCACGCAGAACCCGAAGTAAGCGCCACAAAGTCCGACAGCTGCAGCTTCTTTTTGAGGATCGGCCTCGTCATGGCGGCCAGCGTGTTGATCTCTGGCCGACATATCAGGAGCAACCGCCCTATGTTGCTCATGGGGCCTGCAGCCCCTGCCTGTTCTATCTGTCAGTCAGTCTGTTTGTCTATTTATCCTTTATCTTTCTACCTATCTATCTATGTACCTACCTTCCTGTCTACTCATCTGCCTATTTACCATCTGCCTAGCTGCCGGTCTACCTAGCTAACTAGCTAACTCTTTGCCTAACTGCTGATGTACCTACCTATCTACCTATCTATCCATCTATCCATCTATCCATCTATCGATCTGTCGACCTATCGACCTATCGATCTATCGATCTATCTACCTATCTATCCATCTATCCATCTATCCATCTATCCATCTATCCGTCTATCCATCTATCCATCTATCCATCTATCCATCTATCCATTTATCCATCTATCCATCTATCCATCTATCCATCTACCTATCTATCCATCTATCCATCTATCCATCTATCCATCTATCCATCTATCAATCTATCCATCCATCTATCTATGTATCCATCCATCTATCTGTCGATCTATCTATCGATCACTCTATCTCTCCATCTCTCTATCTTTCTGTCTCTCTCAGTTTCTCTCGCGTTGGCTGTCTCTCTGTCTGTCTGTCTGTCTGTCTGTCTGTCTGTCTGTCTGTCTGTCTGTCTGTCTGTCTGTCTGTCTGTCTGTCTGTCTGTATGTCCATCCATCCACCATCCATCTATCTGTCTACCTATCCATCTATCTATCTGTCTATCTATCTGTTTCTCTAGCGATCTAACTACCTAATTACCTACCTACCTACCTACCTACCTACCTACCTACCTACCTACCTACCTACCTACCTACCTACCTACCTACCTACCTACCTATGTCCTATGTATCTATCTATCATCTATCTATCTATCTTTTTACCTGCCTACCACGTATCTATCTATCTATCTATTTATTTATCTATCTATCTGTCTATCTATCTATCTGACTCTCTCTCTCGTTCTCGCTGTCTATCTATATTGCATGCCTATCTATCTATCTATCTATCTATCTACCTATGTATGTATATGTATCCTCTTCTAGCTACATATACACCTACCTATCAATCCAGCCATGCATCCATCCATCTATGCATCCATCTGTCGGTGTTAACAGGTGCCACAGAACAGGCGCAAGCCCGAGGATTTGTCGCGCGTGCCCGGAAACTTGCAACGCCGCCGTGCCGCCTACCATAGACTCCAAACCCCAGTCCCCTGATATAATATAAATAGGTAGTAGATAGCAGTATAATGTAATATTTTGTATTCTGTAGTACAAAAATAGTATAGTGTACTATGGCATACTAGGTTATCCCTGTCAAACCTCCACGTGAATGTCCGAGGTCAGCCGCGTAAGCCATCATCCCACTGAGATATCGAGCCATGACGCAGGCCAGCAATTTGCGAGGGAGAGTAAGTGGAGGCTGAGTACGTGTCGGGGAATTCAACACACAGAGAGCCATACACTCCTCAATGACGCAGAAACCCTACGTAAGCCCCTAAGTTCCCTAAACCCTAAACCCCTAAGGCGAAGGCTGGAGGATCGAGTTCAGAGGTGCCGGGCTTAAAGTACAAGGCTTCAGGGTCATAGGGTTTAGGGGTTTAATTAGGGTGTACGGGTTTAGGCTTTAGGGTTTAGGGGTTTAGGGTGTATCATACAGGGTTAGGGCTTATCATAAAGCCCTTCTGTATAGTATAGGGTTGAGGGCTTAGGTTCAGAGGTGAGGGGTTTAGGAGTTGGGGCTTTGACCAAGAGACCGCGGATTTGCAGGCACAGTTTTGATGCGGACGATATGGCATGTTCGTTTTGGCAGCTCTGCTACCGTTCTGTGTTCATGCTCTCAGGCCATGGGAGGGAACCTTCATGCCAATCGAGAGACCCTGAGAGATTATAACCGGCCGACATGTATACATTTGTCTGCGCAGAAAGCTCATGTTGGCCAGGAGTTTTCCCCGGAAGCCAAGAAGTGGCAGAGGCGCTTGTCAATCAGGGTTGCGATTACAAACCTGGTCGCCAAGGGTGTGGTGAAGGATATGAGGATCTTTGCTTGAAACTACCTATAGTCTCCATTGCAGTTCCTTTTTTTGGTTTCACCAGTTTTCCATTTAGGATTTTACAAGGTATCCCCAAAAAGGAACTACAATGGAGACTATAGGTGATGCAGTGGTTACTTCTGGAACGTATTCACAATAACGTTGGTGGGAGTACCGGTGCTATCAGTTTTTGCAGACGCTGCTACTGCCATGGCCCCGCTGCTCCTCTTACTACAACGCAACTACTCCTGCCACGACGACGACGGCCCTAAACCCTGAAATCTCTACCACCGCTACCAATGCCCACAGTCCGCGAATACAGCCAACAGAAACTCACAAGTCGTTTGAGGTGCTGTGGTTCACTGCCTCCGAATGTCTGGTGTTGCGCATGGACTAATCACTGTTCATACTTCTGATCTTTATGCCGGGCATGATTAAGATTGCTTGCTCTTCTAATTTGCCAGTCTTGGTGCCGCACAGCATCTTGTTTATTATGCCTGTCAAATTGTAGCCACTGGTACCATCTATGATCTTTACGCTTGTAGAGCCGCAACGAATGCAACGAACAGTACTGTAGGTGTTGCATTCTTACTGCTCTTCTTGCAACCTAATTAGATCGGCCGCAAGTCTGGACTCTGCTGTCGTTCTGTTGAAATGGCAACCCGGCAATTATCTGTCTAATTGTACTTACAAGTCTAGTCTACTTGCCTTCGATAAGGCCCTGCTAACAAGATGTTTCCATATCCTTCACGAAACCCCTGCGACCCGAATTAACACTCACCAGACCCTTTAAGCCCCTGTGCACCCATGTCCGCATCCTCCAATAGAAGGTCTTCTCTCTCGCTTCTGGCACCGTGAACCAGATGGAGCCGGATTTAGCCGTGGTGCCTTTCGCGGCCTTGCCCGCCGAAGGCACGCATTTAGTGTTGTAATTAGGGATACTGGGTTTGCAGGTTTCTGATGACATAATGTGTTGATGGTTATGGCCTTGTGGTCGAGATTATGGAGGTGTTGAGGACGATCAAAGTTTTGTCCTGATGGAATTACCAGGTCAGAGCCCCAGCGTTTTGGTTGCCTGGTTTTAGTTTAGGCTTTAGGGTTTAGGGTCTTTTGTTTCGAACCCTAACCCTAAACCACCTTGGAAGAACCCGCAGCAAAAAAAACACCTGGGAAGGGACCGTTTTGGACTGGACACCTCCGACTACACGCGTCTGTGAAAAGAGGACCTGTAGCTTAGAGTGCAAGGGTGGTAGTCCCAGGCCGCGAGCGTATGAAGGGCCATTCGAAGAAGCCTGCTAATATCACGGAATACAGTAGAATAACTTAATTTACATGAATGCAATATACTCTAATCTTCCCGAGAAGGTGCCATCACGGAGGACGCTGTTGACCTGGAGCTGCATGCAGATGCTCAGGTGCTGAAAGTATGGCGCCTTTGGTATAGGTTCTTCCTCTTCTACGGATGCTACTATCTAGGTACTTAAAGGATCATGGGACTTAGTAAGTAGGGTTATAACTAAGGTAACTATATTTATAACCCCAATTAGGGGACATATAACCTTACTTACTAAGTCCCATGCTCCTCCAAGTGGAAGCTGTCGATTGGCAGACTTCATAACCTCGGTTTTGAGGGCTTGAGAACCATCAGCCTCAGCCTGCTTCGAGCAGGATAGACCTGTATCTGCAGATTCATAGATAACCAGATACGGTATAGTAAGTGGAGTTATGAGTTCCGTAATGGTATGGGTAAAGGCACGTAAGACATCAGCCTCGTTTTTCTTTACCTTGCCTCCTGTCCCAGCACCTGCTGGAAAAGCCTCTCTAATTCTAAAGCACATTGAAGCGCCATACAGGCCTCTAAACCCATTGCAAAACCGAGCAAAAAGCCAGCAAACTATACAAAGCCCGTATACCCTGCGACGTCCTCGCAAACCACCATAAAACCCCAAACCCTATTCCCCTAACCCTAAACCCTAACTTCCTTGTCGCTGCCAGGCGCGGTGCCTCCGGAGCCGCCTGGCGCCCACCGCCGCGGCGCTTTTAAGGCAGCGTTAGCATATAGTAGAACATATTTTCATATAACATTCTATAATATAGTATGATATATATATATATATATGTATACATATTAGTTGTAATATAGTACAATATAAGTTGATATGAAATGACATCGTAAGGGTTTTCTACGGGCGACTCTACATGCTACTTCAAGGGCCCTAAAAGGGTTACTGCACGGACTATACGGGCTGCTGTAAGCATTGCTATACGGGCATGGAAGATTATTTACAAGGGTTTTGCAGGGAATTTCGATAACGGCTCTACATGGTTTTTAGGGTTTAGGGTTATGAAACCAATGACTTCCATAACGCTCATGGTCTGATCATCCCTATGGAACCTGTATAAAATCTTGCAAAACCGTAGGACCTGAACTTTAGGCGGTGGTATGTGACCCTTCTAGTAGCTGTTTCGGGGTGAACTGGAGCCTAACCGCTCAAGCCCCTGTTTTCTGAAGCATATATAAACCGAAAGGTGGTTGGAAGAGGATTGCACAAAGGCCTCTGCCAGAGCCTTAGCTGCTTCCTTTGTGGCGGGGCTTGGGCTCCACGGTGCAGTCGTTGAGGGTTCAGGATTTACTGGCCTCAGGCTAAAGTCCATGCCCGAAACCCTGGGCTTGAGTCACTGAGGGCTTAGGATTTAGGGTTTAGGGTTTATTGTGAGGGCAGTGGCGCAGACAGAGCGGCATTCATGTCGGCACGAATTGCAAGCAGCAAGTAGCTTCACAGCATGAGAGTCACAATGATAGATCCATCTAGGGCCCTAAAACCTGCACGTCAAGACAAGTCTAAGCATTTGAGCTTGAAGCCCAACTGATATGACCGCCACACAGATGGACCCGAAGCCCTAAACCCGAAATCTAGATTTGTTAACTGGAATCCGTTGAGTCGCCAAGTGTCTCGCTTCGTGAAACTCCGCATGACCGCTTGCATGAATCCTAGACTAAACCCTAACATAGGAGCTTGAATAATTGCCAATACTGGTTTGGGGGGTTCCTTATGATAAATCTACTATAAAGGAGCCCCGGAACCCTGGAGGGAGGGAGGGAGGGAGGGAGGGAGGGAGGGAGGGAGGGGCAGGGCGGGGGAGGGAGAAATAGATAGTTAGATAGATAGATGGATAGATGGATATGAATAACTACACATCCTGGTTAGATCTGGGTGATTAATGTTACTCGACTTTGCTATCCGCAGCGGTCCACTCCACATCGTTGCAAGTGCCGTCACTCGTTTTCTTACGAGCGGCTCCTCCCTAAACCCTAAACCCTAAACCCATGCGGAGTGAAAGTCCCATAGCACTTAAAAAAAAACTAAACCCTAAACCCTAAACCCTAAACCGGGCTTCCTCCTTTGCGATGGGCCCGGCGACCTTGGGCCCATCGGCCGGCCCGATGGCGAGACATTCCTGTGAGTTTAGGGTTGAGGGTATATAGGGTTTAGGGTTGAGGGTATATAGGGTTTAGGGTTGAGGGTATATAGGGTTTAGGGTTGAGGGTACATTGGGGTTGAGGGTTGAGGGTTTAGGGTTGCGGCTTTAAGGTTGAGGGTATATAGGGTTTAGAGTTTAGGGTCATCTCCGCCTCAAGCGGGGCCATCGGCGGCCGGGTGTCCCAAGCGGATGGCCGAGAAGCAGCGGGTGCAGATCACCAGGGTTAGGAGAGCCGCGAGAAGACAGGCAGAAGCTGAAAGAACATGGAGGCCAAGTCAAGGAAGTACTAGATGGGAGCCTTAAGAATTAGTATAGTTATAAGGGTTCTATGAGGGTATAGTAATGGGGCCTTAAAAAGAAAAATAGAATAGGGTTTTTTTGGGGCCCATTATGCTAT
>CAJNDV010032575.1:0-10036 GCA_905221635.1 Symbiodinium sp. CCMP2456 | reverse complement strand
AAAAAAAAAAAAAAAAAGATAAAAAATAAATAAAAACAAATGTAGGTTGTGAATAATTAGGCCGCTATACTAGAACAAGGTCGTGAAGGAAGCAGTGTTCGGGTTCGAGCGGGCCGTACTCAATGGTAGACTCTTTGTAGAATCTGCGGAACAGGAGTACTAAAGATTATCCTGTTTGCGGCATCTCTGCAACAACTCCTAATGGAACATACCTCCACCAGGAACAATATACAGTACCGAAACCCTGCAGAAGTCCTATAGAGTCCTTTAGAAACCCTATCTACAAAGTCCAATAGAAACCCGAAGGAAACTTTTCCAAGTTCCAATGAGAACGTATAGAAGCCCAGTCGAAACCCTAAAAGCCCCTCTAAAATGCGCCCTGGAAGCCTTTCTCTCTAGGAACCCCCTATATACACCCTAAACCCACACCCCAAAGCCCTGAACGAACCTAAACCCTAAACCCGAACCCCAGAGCCCTAAACGAACCCTTCTTCCCGTCGCCCAGGGCCCTCTTTCAGCAACGGCCGGTGCTGCTCTACTGGTCCTGCTGGCCTAGCTCTCATGGTTTGATTCGAGCCCTGTTGGGGCTCATAGGGTTCGTTTTAGGGTTTAGGGTTTAAGGCCTAGGGCTTTCGGTTCATAAGGGTCGTGCAAGGGTATTTAGGGTGCCTGTCGTTTCAAGGGTTTGGGAGGTTCGGGGTTTAGGGCTTCAGGGCTCGAGGCCCATATTGCTCATACTGTCGATTTGCAAAACCCCCATAACCCCGAAATAGGGCATGCACCATATCTCTTTGTGTTGCTTCTTAGCTTTGTAGTCAGACATTAGAGGAACATGAGATAGTAAGCTGTAGTGTTCTGTCGATCCGGAACAGAGTTGCGCGAAGCAATCGGTTTCGAGGTCTAACCATTGGTTATCGGGTCTGTTTGGCTTTAGGGCTTAATAACCAGAATAGGGTTTTGGTGGTTCCGTAGCATGATAATGGCAATATAATACACCCCCAAACCCTATTCTATCCCTAAATTATGGAATGCACCTGGAGTGAGGCCCTTGCAGACATCGCCGTGGCCGTGAAGATGTCTTGGAGGCCAGGATGCAGCACGTTGTCGAATGTTAATAATGTTGGGGCCTGAATAATTAGAATAGGATGCCTTTAAGGGTTACTATAATAAGGGTTATTGTAAGGGTTCCGTAAGGGTATAATTTAGGGGACTTAATAATTAGAATAGGGCTTTGGGGTATATTATACTATAATCATAATAAGGAACCCCCCAAAATATTTAAGGTAATTATGAAGACCCCTACAGAAAGGGGCCTCAATAATTACCTACCTATAGTCTCCATGGTAGTTCCTTTTTTTGGTTTAGCCAAGTTTCTATTAAGGATTTCATAAGGTATCCCCAAAAAGGAACTACAATCGAGGCTATAGTACTATAGTAGTTTGGCCCTAAACCCTAAACCTAAACCCTTATTGTCATTATAGTAGAATGGGCCCCCAAACCCGATTCTAATTACTAAGGCCCCTACAGTAGCTTGTTGGTGTGTGTCTTTTTACTCAGGGCGGGTGTTTGGCTAGCGGGGCTTCGGGTTTCGATGATTGAGGGTTTCTACCAGAGAGTAAATTCACTGTTTTCCCTGAACCCTAAACCCTAAACTCCTGGTAATGAATTCTAACCTGTTCTGCAGTTTGGAAAAGGGCCCGTAAAAAAAAAAAAAAACTAAACCCCGGTGAGATTGATCGAGACTTGCGGTGTCCGGCCTTCTATGTGATATTAAGCATCCTATTAAGAAAAAGCAAAACAGCACTAAACCCCAAAACCCCTAAACCTTAAACAAAAACACGACATTCAAGCCTGGTGAGAGCATGCGAAGACTGGATGGTCCGACAACTTTATATCGGAGAGATCTGCCAATTAATGTTACTACTTATCAATACAACCGTACTTCTGTGTCACTCATTGCTAGGAAGTTATCACTAGGCTTTACTGTATCATCTATATTTACTTGCATCACTATTCGATGACCTTTCCATGTTGTGTGGTTCAGTATTTAGTGAGGCCCTGACTACGCGCGCTCGGGTTTGGATGTAGATGATATAAATCCTGCATTACCTTAAAAACCCTAAGCCATGGAAAGTACGGTACATTCCTTATTTATGGGTAATGCAGGATGTATATCATCAACCGTATTTGTACCTTAGGGCCTTAGGGTGTGCAAGAGTAGAGGACTGAAGAGTGCTAGAGCTTGCCATGCTGTGTTTGCTGTTTCAGTCTTGGCATAATGCTGTGTGAGTATGATTGTCGCACTACTACGTCCTAGAGTCCTTGAGTTCAAAAGCGGAATGGACGTTCCCCTAAACTCCAGAACCTTAAACCCCCAAACCGAGAAAACTTTGAATCTTCACTCTCCCCCTTTTTCGAGCCAAACAGGATCAATGTAATATAGCTTAATAGTTACCTATACTGTTTTGGGGGTTCCTACTTAGGGTGAGAGTATAATGGCCCCCAAAACCCTAGTCTAATTGTTAAGGCCCCCACATTAGGCTGTAGGCTGTTGAGGTTTTGGTTTCATGCGGTTTATCATAGCGACCTTTCTTTAGGGGGGTAGGGGACTATACTTCCTTAAAAAAGCATTATTGGGTCCCTATTACCGATATTAAGGCCCCCTTCCCCCCCTCCCCACCCCCCTAAGGGTCCTCGTGAGTTTAGTGTTGGCTGCACCGGACTGAGGCTTTTGGGGTTTAGCTTAGAATCGTTTCCAGCGTGGTGTTCATGGTTTGCATTCAACAACGACTGGGCATTAGTTCTGACAGAAGCAATAGCAGATGTATCGTCAATACTGTTTGAGGGCTATGGTTTAGAGCTTTAGCTTTGGAGTTTAGGATTCAAGATGCGGGAGCCCTACGTCCTAAACTCTAAACCCTCAAACTTTATTCCAAAGCCCAAAGTTTAGGGTTGTGAGAGTCTTGAGCGCATGTGCACGAAGCTTGGCAGTTTGGTCCGCTGGCTCACATACCCCGCCAAGAGAGTTGAGGTGGCACCTGCTGTCTTTAGGGTCTCCTTTGAGGGCTTCTTTCGGGTTCTATCAAGGGGCCAGGTAGGACGGGCTTGGGAGGTTTCCAATTGGGTGGTTTGGGTTGCTTTACTTGGGCTTAGGGCTGGGTGATCTGGGGGCTTCGGGCTTAGGCTTTAGGCTTTCATTCCGCTGGAGTTGTATACTATAGGGGCTTAAATTCTTTAAACAGTTCGCAATCCTGCCTTGAGGTTTCTGAATACAAGAATAGTACAATATGGACCCCAAAACCCTATTCTAGCCAGTAAGGCCGCTCGATTGCCTTTTATAGCACATACTACACCCGAACCCTAGGCTCAACACTGAGGCCCCTAAACTTGAGCTCTTGCAGTAGCCCTTATATCAACCCGTATAGACCCCTTTAAAGGGAACCCTTAAAGGAACCCTATTCTACATATCAAGGCCCCTATATGAGTCGAGTCGGCCCACCCCTTCAAGTGACGGCACTTCCTGCTCCTGTCGCTCGCGTTCGCCCCAAGAACTGTGGACTCGGGGTATAATACGGGTGGTTGTCAAAATTATGGTCCCTTTAATGGGTCCTTATAATACGGCACCTATTATTTAGGGTACCCCAAAAGGGGCCAAAATTATGACAACTATTTATATAGGGTTTGGAGGTTTAGGGTTCAAGGGTTCAGGGTTCAGCGGTTTAGTAAGAGGGTGCCGCAAACAGCAACTGGTCTGGAGAGCGCTTGGAGTGCGTCTATGATGTAGGGGTTTAGGGTTTAGGGTATCGGGGTCAAAATAACTGGGTATACCCATACAGTCTCTAACGCAGAGGTAGCATAATGTGCCTCATACCCTAGTCTGTTCATTAAGGCCCGTATTGTCGATGTGCAAAGGTTGGAATAATTCGAAGTATTATTTCGGGGGGGTTCCCTAGTGGCATGGGCTTGGGTTCGTAGCGCAGAAACCCCAACAGCCCAGTCTAACGCATCAGGCCGATACATTATAGGCATTGCACTATGCCAGGCCAGGGGCACAATGCACGCCTGCGAAATGCAAGTGTAATTAACGTCCGGACTTTCCAGCAGCAGAAGGGCATAGGGGAGCCATGAAGCCAACTAGGCCCCAACGAAACCCCAAATCTTAAACAAAACGAAACCCTTGAAGCCTCATCCCTTCAAAACCCTAAACCCCTAAACGGCCCTAAGCCCTTAAACCCCCAAGCCCCTAAAGCCTGCACTTAAAAAGAAGTATGAGCCCGAGACAGAGATCTTTGGGTCCCAGGAGGCGCCGAAGGAGCCGAACAGGTGCTTCCCTCTGCGCCGGTTTAGGGTTTAGGGTTTAGGGTTTAGGGTTTAGGGTTTAGGGTCGACTAGGACGAGCCGAATACTTCGGGTTAATGTAGTTCGTGGGTTTGGTCATATTATCTGCATGTCTACACATGTACACATCACATTCGTATAATCCATACTGATAGTACTATCAATACGATAGAGCAATTTTAATGTGTAATATGCAAATGATATTAATATAGATTTAAAAATGAATAGATAAATATATATATATATATATATATATTACTAATACTACTTTTATGTATATATTAATGTGTATGTATGCATGCATGCGTGTGTGTGTATATATATGTATACATATAGAGATGGTATTCTTAGCGGGAAACCATGAGTGCCTGGTTGTGGAAGGTGGTAAATTTAAATCCTAGCATGGAGTCCGATAGGCATGCTACAGGATAGCAGTGTACAGTGGTTCAAGGTTGACGGTCGGGTGGATCGTCGATGCGTAAGTTAAGAAAGCAAAAACCCCTGCGCTTAGGATGACGCTGAGGGTTTTCAACCCTAAGCCCTAAACCGTAAACCCTAAACCCTAAAGCCACCATTAACAGGGTCAGCGCCGGCCGGGATGGGCAATCTGTCCGGGTATTCCAGTCAAGGCAGACTTGGAAACAAGTAATATTGTGGCCGTCATAAGTAGCTATACTATTTTTGGGGGTTCCTTTTCAAACGGCTCCAAAACCCTATTAAGGCCCCTGGTTGGAGTTTCGGGTTGATGCCAAGACGATAGTAGTCACAGTTCGATCCGTGACAATAACACTGCTGATGGCAATTGCAGCAACCTTGCGGCTCGCCCTGCCGGCGCTTCAATAGAGATTCGCCTCACTACCTCGGCGCCCCTAATAAACCCTAAACCCTAAACCCTAAAAACTAAACCTTAAACCCTAAACCCTTCAAACTAAACCCTAAACCCGCGGTTTAGGGTTTAGGGTTTAGCGGTTTAGGGTTCAGGGTTTAGGGTTTAGGGTCGTTGCTATTAATCAGGGTTCTACGTGAGCCCCCACCCCCGCTCCCCTCCCTCCCTCAGAAATCCTGGTCCTAGTGGTCCTAGTGCCTAAACTAAGCTTTGGAAGCGCGATTTCTAGGGCCCCCATCCTATGCCGCGAAAGTTTCGGGTTTAGTGGGGTTTAGGGAGCCTGTACCATGGGCCAGCTGCTGTAGCTACAATGCTTCTTGATGTTTCGGTAGCAACAGACCCAAAGCCATATCTGCCTATTGAACCATGCGTTTAAGTTAACTTAGAAGCTCTTGATATTATACAGTTTGAAAGTCTCCCAAATCCCTGGTCTGAATGTAACTGTGAAAGAAAACACAACAGTCTTGCAAAGCTTCTGTCGTCACGAACGGGAGCTCTTCGTTGGGAAAGTTAGTTGTGTCTGGGGGAGCTGTTGTTTGCTTCCCGTGTCAAGTTAGAGTAACCCTACAAGCCCCAAAAGGGTTTGGGCTTTAGGATGGACCCCCTTGCCCTGGACTAAAAATCCCCCAAACCCCCAAACCTCCAAGGCTCTAAGCCCCCTTCAACAAAGCAAGACACAGTCAAACAACTGCATTTTTCAAGGCCCCAGAGCAATGACCAGATCCCGAGATGCCCCCTCGACCTTTTTCCCCCGAAGCCCTACGTAGCTGAGTAGAGAAACCCATATAAAACTCTCATGAAACTTGTGTGCAACCCATAACCTAAACCCCTAAACCCCTAAACCCTAAACCCCAAACCATAAACCCTAAACCCCCTCAGTTCATTCCCTCGGATCAGGCTCCCTCCCCGGCCGCAGTTTTTTGAAATTCACTCGGAGGACGGGGCAGCCTGAGATTAGACGTTTCAGTCTTTCAGAGTTCGAGACGGCTTGGGTTTAGGGTTTAGGGTTTAGGGTTAAAAGGTCATTCAAAGAGCTCTTGAAAGGCTACATAAGCGCTATGAAGGCTACTAGAAAGGTTAGAAAAATCGGGATTCAGGCTCTACTCCTTGTAGATCCTTCTCTGGTTAACTAGTTATCTGAGTTAATTATATGGTTTGGATTCTGCAGTGAAAAGACCAAGGCAGCGGAGAAGTGTAGGTAGGTTTTGTTGCGGTCTGAGGTTATGTTGCTTTCTCGGGAGATGGTCAGAGGGGATGGTTTTCGGGTTCCTGTAAGGGGATCTGTAGGGCTCCTTTAAGGGGTCTGACGGTACAAGCTTGTCTATAGCAAGATCTTCTGTAATGCAAAGTTTTTCTCTCAGACGCGAGATTCTCCAGTTGGATGCGTTACCTGTGCAGCCGAAGATGTTGCCGTTGGCTGTGGGTGTTTAAGTAGAGTGATTCTTATGGCTTTCGGGTTACGAGATTTGGGATGTTTGCAGTTTTACATCCGGGTTTAATTAAGAGTCACTCTCTAGGGAGATCATGAAGAGTTACCACACATCCCCAATCCTGGCTTCAAGGTTCAGCTTAATATAGGGGCCTTAATCATTAGAGCAGGGTGTTGGGGCCCATTATATTATAATTATGATAAGGAGCCGCCCAAAACAGTATATAGAATATTTAGGCCCTTACATCATTACCGGAAGCCTGCAGAAACCGATCAAGGAGCCTGCCCCATAAATGATACAAGAAAACTCTCTAAACGTCAACGTCCAGAGCGCAATGTACGCCGTTGTGGAGGATCTATACTCAACCGCCTACTCAAAGTATGCAACGAACAGACCAGAGGCATCGTAAACCCAACAAGCGCCGAAACGCGTTAACTCCAAGCCATCCTAATATAGGGTTTAGAGTTTAGGGTTTGGGGTTTAAGGTATAGGAACCTGGTTAAAAAACCCTAGGTCTTCGTCTGGCTTCTTTGGATGGATCCTACCTATAGTCTCCATTGTAGTTCCAGGATTTTTTTGGGCGGAGGCTTTTGAACAGCTCTTAAACTCTAGCAGCCTCAGGCTTAGAAAGCCCGCCACCCTAAAACAGGGCGAGGAGGACGGGACGCCGCGGAGACCAAAGAAGGCCAGGGATTCGCATGTTTCTTGCTTTTGAATCCCACAGGGATTAGGGTTTTATAAGGGCTTTGGGTGTAGGGTTTAAGGGTTTGCGGCTTAGTTACAATGGTTGAGGGCTTTGTGTTTAGAGTACTGTTATGGGCTTTTAGCGTTGAGTTTAAGGGTTTGCGCTTGGGGATTGAAGCATCTCCAATGAATGCCTTCTGGTTTAGGGTTTAGGGTTCCATTGAAGATCCTGAATAGACCTGAACTGTTTGTTCAGCCGGGGCTGCAAATTACAAGTGCATATTGTATAGTATTTGGGCCTTTCGGGGGACTGCAAGCATCTCTTCGTGATGGAGCAAGATGTTGTTACGTTGTTGTTGATTTTCTCTGATGATTTGCGCCTAGCGTGGGCTCCTGACTGACGGCTTTCATTGCTGCCATCCCTGCTGAAGTGTTGCAAGAGTCTGCGTCGGGGGTCGGGCCACTCAGTCAGATGTTTGCCCTCCCCACTGCAGGGTTCCTGATGCTTGATGCAACTCTAAGCCTACTCGAGGCGCAGGATACTCGACAGTATTGACCAAGTGGCATCGAAGTCTGGCTGGCTACGTAATTCAGATTCATTAATTTATAATATTGACCTACTATGATGTACCCCAAAAACCCTATCCCAATTATTGGGCCCTGTATATGTATGTATATACATATATATATATATATATGATCTATATTACTCAAGCCTTCCTTCTCTCAAGCCCCGTAACGGTATAACATGTGCGTTCTAAGCCCTTGTCCAACTATTTCGGACGTCGGCACTTGGAGGTTCATGGGTATTTATAATTGGAGTATATAAGTCACCTAATATGGGTTATGACTATAGTTATCCTACTTATAAGCCCCACTTATATCTACCCATGAACCTCCAAGTAGCAGCTCATCGGCCGGCCCTTCTAAGCCCTCTTACAGTTCCTCCTTCTCAGGCGAAGGAGCTCGAATCTCAGGACTACTCCTGCAGAGCTCAATGTGACGTCTCAGATCCAACGTAGAAGCCGTTGTGTTTGATGAGTTTCGGGCTTCGGAATTAGAGTCTGCCAGGACTTCCCGAAAACACCCATGCCGATGTGGCCTTCATAGGCCACATCCGGCCCCAAACCCTAAACCTTAAACCCTAAACCCTGAACCCTATAGATAAACCCTAAACTCTAAACCTTAAACCCTCAACCCTAAACCCTATAGATAAACCCTAAACTCTAAACCTTAAACCCTAAACCCTAAACGAATCATCTATCAGCTGCAGGCGACGCAGGAAGCCTGAACTCCAGACTCCCAAGCTGCAACCCGCGCTATGGTACGGGCTCTACAGCGGTTTTGACCTGGGTTCCATAACCCCGGGGTTTAGGGTTTAGGGTTTAGGGTTTGGGGTCCAAGTATACAAATCACCTACTTTGGGGTCTAAAGTCTATAGATAATACCTCCTTTGGGCTATTTGGAGCCCCAGGGTAAGGGTCACTGTGCCAGGCTTACTCTCAGGGCTCTACCCTCCACCCGAAACCCTAAACCCTGAACCCTACCTGTTGTCTCCATTGTAGTTCCTTTTTGGGGATACCTTTTCAAATCCTTAATAGAAAACTGGTTAAACCAACAAAAAAGGAACTACAATGGAGACTATAAGTAACACCCTCCGGCACGAAATCCTAAGCCAAACTTCAATTACTCAATAGAGAACTGGTTAAACCAGAAAAAGGAACTACAATGGAGACTATAGGTAAGCCTGAAACCTGAAAACCCTGTGCAACCCACCTAAACCCCTAAGCCCCTAAACCCCTAACCCCTAAACCCTGAACCCCTAAACCCTAAACCCTAAACCCTAAACTCTAAACCCCGTAGGTGAGCCTTAAACCGTCTTGGAGCCGAGGTTGGATGCTGCGCGCCTGAAGTTGGCCGAGCAGGAGAAGGACTTGCGGTGCATTCCGCTTCTCTGAGGGCTCAGGGTTTGCAGGTTTAGGGTTTAGGGCTTTAGGGTTTAGGGTTTAGGGTTTAGGGCTTTAGGGTTTAGGGTTTAGGGTCTCGGGATTAGGGATTAGGGTTTTAGGGTTTAGGGTTTAGGGTCTAGAGCTTCAGGGCTTACCTATAGTCTCCACTGTAGTTCCTTTTTCTGGTTTAACCAGTTTTCTATTCAGGATTTTTAACGGTATCCCCAAAAAGGAACTACAATGGAGACTTTCGAGGGTTGAGGGGGATCAGGATAGGGTAGGTAGGGTTTGGGTTCTTGGATCTTGGCTTATAGACTTAGTCAGAGGCAAGCGCGCGTCAGCAATGCTCTGCTTGTGCTGTCGTTTTGACCATTGTCGGGCTTGATGCCTTTTCCCTGAAACCCCTAAACCCCTTAAACCCTAAACCCCTAAACCCCTAAACCCTAAACCTCGAAACCCGAACTTGTTTCCACCACTGTTGTCAGTCGGCTGACGCGAATTGGAAACTTGAGCCCAAAACCTTAACCTAGCAAGTGCATACGTAAAGTTTAGGGTTTAGGGGTTTGCGTGGGTGTAGCGGTTTACGATTTAGGTACAGATAGAACTTGTAATTGCTTGTAATGTCCGTTTGCTCTGTGAGTGTTGCGATTTGCCACGGTCTCAAGTGGGTACTTCTCTAATTTAGGGTCCCTCTCAGGGTCCTTTTTATCAGGGTGCCGTACTATATTGGGGGCCTAAACAGGGACCCT
>CAJNDV010032574.1:22032-38789 GCA_905221635.1 Symbiodinium sp. CCMP2456 | reverse complement strand
GGCCCATGGGTTCTACCTTAGACACACGGAACTATTATCAAATGATCTGCTATTCAGGCTGGTCGTTGCGCTTGCTTAGACCTCTCGACGTTTGCGATTTTAAGGGAGTTCAGCTTGACCCTTGGGCTTTGGTTCTGAGGGGCTCTAAACAACTGGAGGGGGAAGCACGAGCTCCGTTCCTGGTGACTTGGCCACCTGGAACCCTAAAACCTAAACTGCCCTGTGCCACCCAGCATATATAGTGCCTCAACCCCAAAATGAACATTAAAGCTTCAGTTTCTATGACTGTTCGATGTACAACCACATCTCAGTGTCTCAACTCGGAATCTGCCCTACCCACCAGCACAAGCGCAAGCGTGGGAGTTGGCGGGTGAAACATGCAGGACGTCACGTGCCTGCGCAAACGCAAATTGCCGGAGGCTGTCGTGACTGTGGGCACCAAGTGCGAGCAAGGACGAATGTCTTCTGAGAGAATACGAAGAGCACTATCAGCGGAGAAAACAGGAGATCCGTCAGGTTCCTGCCAATCGCACGAATCTACCATCGGGGTCCCATGGAGGACGAGTCCATGTCGAGGCTACGTACCCATCTTGGGACAACCTCCGATCCGATCCTGGGGGGCTTTGCCTTGAGCAACCCAACCCAGCAAAGCATGCAAAGGCTCAGTTGAGCTCGTGCTTTAGGGTATAAAGTGTACCAGTCAATTTTCAAGGCCCTAGGTTTTGGAGTTAGGGCTCGTGACTCTAGTGTTTTAGGCTCAAGATCTAAATTTTAAACAGAATTGAGGGGTTACACTTGATGCCCTCACACTTACGTGTAGCACCCTGGGGTTGACGCATCGGATCTAGCACTTGGGCTTCAAGAGCAGGCTCTCTGGAAGAAGAAAACAATAACTAGAGGGGTTTAGGGTTTAGGGTTTAGGGTTTAGGGTTTAGGGTTCGAGGGGTTTAGGCGTAGGAAATGTGGATATCAAGTTCAAAAGATGCCCAGACAAAACATCTGCTTCACGCGCAAAAACAAGGGGCCCGTTTTCCTGCACCTCAGTCTTTACAGGGAGACCCCGAAAGAAAGACGGTGTACGGGTACTAATTATCGGGGACAAAGTGACAAACCAGAGCACACTGCTACCGGAACCATCCAGAGACGGGTGCATCTCGAATTACTTGGGAGTCGGGGTTTCGAGTTTACGAGTTTAGGGTTTAGGGTTTAGCGAGTGCTATCACTTTCGTTCTGTTTGGGCCACGGTCTAACCTTGAAGCAGTCAACCCAAACCCCCCCAAAGCTTCAAAACCCAAACCTCTGACTGTGGACTCCCGTAACCCTAAAGCCAAAGGCGTGCGACCCGAAACCCTCACACCGGAAAGGGGCTTTTGGGTTCCTGACATACCGAGCCTTACACCACTGCCCGGAGGGCCGAGTTGCCGGATCCTTGTGCCGACGGTATATCGCTCTGGGTGGTGTTCAAAATCGCGCGAATCTTCAGGATGACATGAACTCTCGAAGAGTATGGCCGGTTCTTGGGGCTTGACTTCACTCTACATGATACAGACTTTAGTGACTACAGACAATTGAATAAGAAGAACGGCGGCCCACCGTCACGGGTCACTTGGTCCTGCGAGCAAGAGGGAGGAGCTGCTGTGGCTACGGAGAAAAGATCATCTCTGCCTCACCAAAGCCAAGCCCAAACAAAGAGACCACGATGGCTTTGGAGATGTTAGTCTCGGTCTGCTTTACACAAACTTCTGAAATAAACACCTCCTGAATCTGAGCTGTTCATGGGGTAACGGCACAGGAGAGCTGACTGCATGACCATCAATGAATCAATGAAGCTGCCGGAACTCAAGGCCCCTGTGAACATGATCATCATGTAGGAACCTGATTAAGAAACCCTGGGTCCTTATCAGGGTTCTTTATATGAATCCTATTACTCTGGGGTTATGGGGCCAGGGTTTCTGAATCAGGTTCCTACATTACCCATGCAGAGCTTCTGCTGTTCGGGGCTTTGCCAACGAAGCGGCTCGTGTCATCCGTAAACCCCTCAGCGTTTTAAGCCGTAAGCACGAAAGCCTTAAAGGCTTGACCCGTACTTGCGCTGGGATGGTTCAGGATCGTGGATCCGGCTGATTGGTCTGGAGTCCAACGTTGCGGTTGGCTTGTCGGGCTTTTATAGTTGCTGATTTTGTTTATGATGGAGTAACTATTATGGTCTGATGGGATCTGGGGCCCAACAAAAAAACCTGAAAGAGTGTGAGTCCCGCAACAAGAAGCTTGCACACGGAAAACTTGGGGCCTCTTCCGCACTTTCAGCCCTCGATGTCGATGAAGCCGGCACACGCCTCGAGACTGAAAGACGGGTGCGGGGAGGGTTTGCTGCACCAAAGCTTTGAGGACCGGGTGCGGAAATAGACTGGAAAAGAAACTACTCAGAAACCCGGCAAGCCTAGGCTGACACACAACCAACGTCCAACGCCCAAGACTAGGGAAGCTTCAAGAATGCTGCTGCTGAGCATTCGGGCCCCTAGACGATCGGGCCCCGTAGCCGATATGGCTTCGGATCTGCGGAGGAGGGCAGTCGGGATCCTTACTTAAAGGATCATGGGACTTAGTGAGTAGGGTTAGAACTAAGGAAACTATACTTATAACCCCAATTAGGGGGCTTATAACCTTACTTACTAAGTCCCATGATCCTCTAAACCCTAAACCCTAAACCCATGATCCTTGAAGTGGGGCTTATAGGGCTTTCACAGGGCTTCCAGAGCCTGGGTAGCGGGTCTCAGGTGCAAGCGAGCTGCCGTCCGAATCCTGGAGGCAGCTTGAGGTTTAGGGTTTAAGGGTTTAGGGGTTTAGGGCGTAGCGCGACGAATAGAAAAACACCGTTGTCGTCGTAACAAAGGCCGCAGTAGCAAGAATTACACCACCATTCGCGAACTTGACAAGCTGCGATCACGGCTCTTTTGCACTATATACCTTCGGCTGCCGACCCCGAAACAGAATCGCAGAGGCCTGGAACTTAAAACTCTCTTCTCTCTGCCGTGAACATACCCTTTTGCAGCGGGCTTGCCCTAAACCCTGATCCCAACCTTTCAAGCTTCAACCCTCTCTCCTTCCGTCGGCCGCGTGACGCAAGACGCAGCAGTTTCGCTCTGCACGCATACAGGAATCTGAGGCACTTAGAACGACCGAACCTACATGGCGAGCCCGATCACCTTGAACGTCTTCAATGCTAAGGCAAGGCATAGTTGGCATAGTTTGTAAGTTTGCCTGTGTGCATGCGCGCATGCCATCTGCTGCGTCACGAGCCGTACCTCGATAGGAGGGAAAAGGAGCACAGCAACTGCCCCAACCCCACTAACGTGCCTTTTGTCGCTCCTACCGAATAGTCATCATTAACAACACTTCATGGCAATCGTAGCCACAAGACATATACTGTCATTACATTAAGGTAATCATATGGGGGTTTCCGAAAATAGGGGACCCTAATATAGTACCCTAAATAAGGGATCCTTATTATAAGGACCCCAAAATAAGGTACCCTAATTTTCGGAAACTCCCATACTAACTCTGTTCAAAAAAAAAACAAACGCAGAGGATCGTCCAGTACCGGCCTGAGGTCTCGCATCCGCGGCGGAGGAGCTGGGTCCTCTTCCGTCTGTGCCTGTTCGGCCTGGAGCTCAGGTCTCAGGTTTAGGGTTTAGGGTTTAGGGTTTAGGGTTTAGGGTTTAGGGTTTAGGGTTTAGGGTTTAGGGTTTAGGGCTTGGGGGCGTTGCGCGGTTTAGGTGTGGGAGTGCGAGGGTTTGGGTTTGGGTTTGGGCTTTGAGGTTTTTTTCTCACCCGCCCAGCTGACAATGTCGCACCGCGGTTTAGGCCTTTGGGGGGCTTTGGGATTAGCATTTAGGGGTGGGGGCTTCTCTTCTCGCTTGGTTGTTCTTCTAGGGTGTTTAACTGGGATTCAGTGTGGGCTTGAGCTCAGCTGACGAGGCTTGGGCCTGTCGTTCAATGCAGGGCTCGGGGATTCAAGAGGATTGACCGGGAGCTCTTGGGGGTTAGTTGCGGCTTGTGGGGGCCATGGAAAGTCCTCGAGGGTTCTTTGCCGCTTGCTGTACGTCTCAGAGGGCGGGCAAAGGGCGGCCCAACCTACCCCATGCCTCACTGAGAAAATCACAAGTCGGAAGCCCTATGAATCCTATCATAACACCTAAGCCCTTGAAGATTTTCAGAGCCGGCACACCTTCATGAAGTCGGCCAAGGTTGCAGAAGGGCCGAGTAAGGCTTTCTGCCACTGCCTGCGCCCGACCAGTTAGGCTGTAGGATCCAGAGCTCAGTGCTCTTCTAAGGATCAATAGAAAGCAGCCCCCCCCCCACCCACACACAACAAAAAAAAGCTCGGGACCTCCAAGAAGGTCGGGCTTCGGTTTCGAACGTATCGGTCCGGAAAGCCGTTTCCCGCTGGGCGTTCGGCCAGCTTCATATGGGGTTGAGGCATGTCGGGGCTTCGATGAAGGGCTCACGAGAGGGTAGGGTAGGGTCTCTGGATTTGGGAGTTTCCGAAAATTGGGGGGTACCTTATTTTGGGGTCCTGATAATAAGGATCCTAATATTTAGGGTACTATATTAGGGTCCCCTATTTTCGGAAACCCCCATTTATGGCTCCGACTTAGGATTCACAAAACCGGGAGCCCTAGTCGAAGCATGTCGAAGCCTAAACCCTAAACCCAAAACCCTAAACCCTAAACCCTAAACCCTAAACCCTAAACCCTAGACTCTACAGTCTTGGGGCTCTTCGGGCTCTTCGTTAAGAGGTCGACGGCATCCTAAGATAGTTTCGGCTGCTCCGGCACAGGGCCCATTTTAGGGTTTAGGGTTTAGGGTTTAGGGTTTAGGGTTTAGGGTTTAATGAGGCTTGGGGTTCTGAACTCTCTCACGGTCAGGGGTTTCGACTCTCACTCTCGCGCAAGGCAGAAAAGGCTCCACAGGGGGCTTAGGTTTAGGGCAGAGTTCAGGCTCTTTGCTGCAGCCACTCGTAAAGGGACGCCTGAACCCTACGTCCGACACACTGCTAAGGAAACCCCAAACCTCCAATCCCAGAATAGGGTGTTGGGGGTTCCTTCTAATAATTATACCATATTACACCCCAAAACCTATTCTGATTATTATAAGGATTCGACCTGCTGAAATTCTGAGCCCTTCAGCAGCCCGCGCTGTCTGACGCTGAGCCCCTAACTCCAAGTCCCTCTCGCGCCTTTCACCCCAACAACCCCAGAACCCTGAACCGAACCCTAGACCCGAAGCGGCAGAAGTCCTAAACTTGACCTTTAAATGGGTGAAATGGGGGTTTCCGAGAATAGGGGACCCTAATATAGTACCCTAAATAATAGGATCCCTATTTTCAGGACCCCAAAATAAGTTACCCTAATTTTCTGAAACTCCCAAATATCAAAACACAACCCAAAAGTCAACTCAAACGGGCTCAAGCAGACCTCGTCTTCTTCGGGGCGGCTGCCAACTTCCTCAGTAGGGTTCAGGCTTGCTTCTCCGATCCCACTTTTGGGAAGCTCTGGGGATTCTTCAGTAGCTTTGAGGCCGTAGGGGGGCCTACGCCCATTTAATCCCTCTCGCATTGCAGAGCCCATCTACCCAATAGGGTTTGGGGCGTAAGCCCACAAAGATCTCGCGCACCCAGCGGCGTGTTCGCCCGCTGCAGCGCCTTGTGCAGTTGGTCGAAACGCCGGTCCGAAGACCTGCAGCCATGACTTCGAGGCCCAGCGGCTCTTAGGGTTTAGGGTTTAGGGTTTAGGGTTTAGGACGGGTCTGTACGGGTTTTATACGGCTTTGTGCGTTGACGCCGTGCGGCTCACGGATTTTCGGATTCAGGCTGTCGGGTTTCAGGCTCGCGATCGTGAAGTTTATGCATAGCCTGGTATCTTTCGCAAGCCCCCAAAACCCAAAAGCCAAAGCCCAGAACTCCAAGAGCTATCATATCAGAAAAACCATCCCCCCGCCCCCAACACAGCTCGTCTAACAACTCCCCTGAAGCCTAAAACCCTCACCCATAAGCCAGTCTAGCTCTGCTCAGATCCTAAACCCTCATGCGCTAAACCACCCAAAAGACTACAACGCCGTCAACACTCAAAGCAAGCCCCAAAAAAACAAATGCTCTGAAGGAACCCTGAAAAGGGAGCCTATACAGGAAAACTGATTCTGAAGCTGCCCTTAAACCCCAAAACCCTAAGCCCTAAACCTTAAACCCTGAACCCTAATTCCCGGAACCCTAAACTCTGACCCCTAAACCCCAAACTCCCAAAACCCCTATAAACCCTGGCGCCGCCTGCTCTGAAGCTCCGCAGCGATGGGACTCCAGCTCCGTGGGTCCACGGTGACCGCATCCCGCGGGCGCCTCGGCTTGGGGCGTAGGACTGGGCTGTTCCGGCAGCCTTAGGGTTTAGGGTTTATAGGGTTTATAGGGTTTATAAGGTTTATAGGGTTTAGAGGGTTTTTCGGGTTTATAGGGTTTATAGGGTTTAGAGGGTTTAGAGGGTTTAGAGGGTTTAGAGGGTTTATAGGGTTTAGAGGGCTTATAGGGTTTATAGGGTTTAAAGGGTTTATAGGGTTTATAGGGTTTATAGGGTTTAGAGGGTTTAGAGGTTTAGGGTTTAGGGTTTACGGTTTATAGGGTTTTGAGGTTTAGAGGTTTCGACACACACACACACACTCGCACAAAGCTGGCATGGCAAGAGAAGGTCCTGTTAAGAGGTTTAGGATTTAGGGTTTGCGAAGCACTGCTTGTGTGCCTTCTTGGGGTTGGGCAATAATAGTGCCATAGTGGGTTGGGGGAAGAAAAGTATAGGTTCAAAGATAGTGGCTGAACCTGGGAGCCTGACCTCCTTCGACCACTTCAGTGCGCAACCCCGAGGCTTCACGTGCAGAAGGATGTCATCTCTTCCTTATCGGACACTTCCTGCGAACACTCCATTTTGCAACAAAAAATACAGTTTCAATAGGCCCCCCACCCTAACCCCGCTACCCGAATGCCCAAGGCTGAACCCAACACCCCGGTGAGTTCTCTCCACCTCCTGCGCCTTTAGGCCCTGTAGACCCTACCTTAACCCACCAGAACCTAGTTTTTTGTAAGTTCCCTATAAATTCCCTTATTCAGGGTTTATAATAGGAACCTACCAAAAAAAGTGGGGCTTTGGTAGGTTACTTAAAGGATCATGGGACTTAGTAAGTAGGGTTATAACTAAGGTAACTATACTTATAACCCCAATCAAGGCGCTTATAACCTTACTTACTAAGTCCCATGATCCTCTAAACCCTAATCCCTAAACCCTAAACCCATGATCCTTTAAGTAACCTACGAAAAGTGGGTTTTGGTAGGAGGTACACCCCAAACCAAGGGGCAGGGACTTCTTCGACTTCAAGGTCGGCTGCCCCCAGCTCCGCACGCAGATGCCCTTGGCGCCCGATGGGAAATCCTGCGGCTGCTTGCTCGGGTTTAGGGTTTAGGGTTTAGGGTTTAGGGTTCAGAGTTTCAGCACTCACAGGTTGAGGGTTTTGGGGTTTAGGGGGGCCTCAACTCATTTAGGGGCGCCTCAACTCATGTCGGGGTGCCGAAACTCATTTTAGGGGGGCCCTCAACTCATTTAGCGGGGCCTCAACGATTAGGGTTGTTTTCCCTCTCGCACTGCAGAGCACGATGCTCACGCGCAGGTTGCTTAGGACAGAAAAGTCTTGCAGGAGACTTTCAACCATACGAGTAGTGTTGTCTAGGTGTTTTGCAAGCCTAAGCGGAATCACAAAAGCCCAATTAACCCCATCAAAACAAACGCCTCAGAACCCAGGACCTCAGCACATCAAGCCCACGATTGCATGGCATCTTGGTACTTAGAGAGAACGAAGAACTCTTGAGCCCGACGCTGAATTCAGGTGCTTCGAGTATCTAGGTGCCCGAAGTGAGCCGGTGAACCCCGAAACCTCATGTCCTTGGGAATGCGAACCTCAGCGGTGCCGCAGGCCACGTTGTCAAAAGTCCCCTCAGAGGAGCGGCGTCCCCACTTCCTCCGAGAGAGGGCCCTCAAGACAACTCTTTTTTTGAAACCGGACTTGATGACTGCCAAAGACAACCCTAAACCCTAAACCCTAAACGTTTCGGGCTGTAGGGGCCTGTAGGGCTAAGGTCTTCGGAGTGCGTTAGCTTGGGATTCTCATGTTTTGCAGGCTAGGCCTCGGACACGAGATTGACAGGACTAGACCCATAAGGGCTGTTCATCTCGTGGAAAGACGGATTCCGAGCCCTAGTTTGCTATACCTCTTCCCCAGAACGCATAAACCCACTCGAGTCTGCATTCTAAACCGAAAGCGGAAAATAAGGGGTAGCTTATGAAGAATCCTATGATTTAGGTCGACATTTCGGCTCGTGAAATCCTTTCTGTGACATAGTCGAGCGGGCATGTGTAGAAGATTCGATAGAGGAGGCCGTCAGCATGGCCGCCACTGTCCTCAAGAAAGGGCTGCGGGTTGGGCGCTTAATGGCTTAGCCGTTGTATGGCTGTTGTTTTTGCTGCCGCTGCTGTTGTTGCTGCTGTTGTCGTTGTCGTAGTCGCAGCAGCTGTTGTTGTTGTTGCTGCTGTTGTCGTTGTCGTAGTCTCAGCTGTTGTTGTTGTTGTTGTGGTTATTCTTCTTGCTGCTGTTACTGCTGCCGTTGCTGATGTTGGTATCGTTGTCGTTATCGTTGTCGTTGTTGTTGTGGTTGTGGTTCTGGTTGCTGTCGTTGTCGTTCTCGTTGTGGTTGTGGTTGTGCTTAATGTTGCTGTTGCTGCTGCTGTTAATGCTGTTGTTGCTGTTGCTGTTGCTGTTGTTGTTACTGTTGTTGTTGTTGATGTTGTTGTTATTGATGAAGTTGATGTTGTTGGTGGTGGTGGTGGTGGTGGTGGTGGTGGTGGTGGTGGTGGTGGTGATGGTGGCGGTGGTGTTTTGGTTGTTGTTTTGGTTGTTGGTGTCCTTGGTGGTGGTGTCGGTTGTTGTTGTTGTTGTTGTGGTTGTTGTTGTTGGTGGTGGTGGTGGTGGTGGTGGTGGTGGTGTAGTTGTTATTCTTGTTGTTGCTGATGTTGTTGTCGTTGTTGCTGTTGTTGTTGTTGTTGTTGTTGTTGTTGTTGTTGTTGGTTGTTTGTGGTTGTTGCTCCGTTGATGTTGTTGTTGTTGTTCCTGTTGCTGCTGCTGTTGTTGTTGCGTTGCAACTGCAGTTGCAGTTGCTGTTGTTGCTGTTGCTGTTGTTTCTGTTGCTGTTGCTGTTGCTGTTGTTTCTGTTGTCGTTGTCGCTGCTGCTGTTGCTGCTGTTGCTCTTGTTGTGGTTGGTGTCGTTGTTGTCGTTGTTGTTGGTGGTGATGGCGGTGGTTTTGTTGTTGTTGGTGGTGCTGCTGCTGCTGCTGCTGCTGCTTGTGGTGGTCGTGGTGGTGATTGTGGTGGTCGTGATGGTCGTGGTGGTGGTGGTGGTGGTGGTGGTGGTGGTGGTGGTGGTGTTGTTGGTGGTGATGGTGGTGTGATTCTGGTTGTGGTGGCGGTTGTTGCTGTTGTTGTTGTTGTTGTGGTTGTTGTTGTCGTTGTCGTTGTGGTTGTTGTTGTTTTTGGTAGTGGTGATGGTGTTCGTGCTGTTGTTGCTGTTGTTTGTTGTCGTTGGTGGTGGTGGTGGTGGTGGTGGTGGTGGTGGTGGTGGTGGTGGTGGCGGTGCTGGTGGTGATGGTGGTGGTAGTGGTGGTGGTGGTGGTGGTGGTGGTGGTGGTGCTGGTGCTGGTGGTGGTGGTGGTGGTGGTGGTGGTGGTGGTGGTATTGTTCTTGTTACTGTTATTGTTCTGGTTCTTGCTGTTGTTGTTACTGTTATTGTTCTCCTTGGTTGTTGAAGTTGTAGCTACATTGTAGTTATAATTGTCGTTGCTGATCGATGCCATGCTTAGTGCTGCACCCATGTCGCAAAAAGACTCAAAATGATCTTGTACCTCCTTCTTGGGTGCTAACTACACCAGCTATAGCCAGTACAACCACAGTGGTGAGAATGCGGGTTGTGAAATTGGAGGGAGATTACATGGCTGTGGCCTAAAACCTTTTCGTCGAAGTACAGCACGAGCTTCAGAACATGAACAGGCACGACATGTTTAAACCAATCAAACTGGATCGAAACATAGAGAACCTGCATAATGCAGAATTCCCCCCTAAACCCTAAACTGCCCTAAACCCTGCCTTAACCTACCAGAACCTATTTTTTGTAGGGACCCTATAAATCCCATATTAGGGTTTATAATAAGAGCCTACAAAAAAGTGGGGTTATGGTAGGTTAAGGTAAGCCTAAACCCTAAACCAGTCCTCGAGGTCCCTCTCCATGCCTTCGATCCGCATTGGCGGTCGCAGGTCAGTCCAAAAGTCGAAGCGCTGGCTCAGCTCCTGATGTCTCTCTTTCTTCATTGGGCATGGGGGATGTCTTAAATCCCCCGGCCTAGTGGCCCCCCATCTCTTATGGGGCTTTTTGAGGGGATGTGAGAGTTACGGGGTCCCTCTGATGTCTCTCTCTCTCTCTCTCTCTTTTTGGGGGCCGAAGGTAAAGCTAGGGTTTAGGGGTTAGGGGTTTAGGGTTGTGCAGGGTAGGGGTATTTCACCAGGTAGTACTCCATGCTGCACCAATGCGCGACGTGCGTTCTGCTGTTTATAGAAGCTGAACACTGCGACAGGCATACTGAACGCCCTCCTGTCTGAACCTGCATGTCAAGTCGAGCTGTACATCAAACAGGTTGGCATGTTGTCCAAAGTAACCTGGCGATTGTGATTATGTCACACAAACGGAACAAGCTTAGCTTGTCAGAATCGGTACAACAATTGCAGGAAAAACCAGGGGAGAACAAAATGACCCCCAGCACACTTAAACCACCTTGCGCAACGTTGCTCTGCAGACAAGAATATCCTATCTTTAGCATAGCAGAAGAAGTTAAAGCCCCACACAACAGCACGGCTTTTTCTCGAACAAAATTGCCCTGACGCTCCTTACCGGTCTTCGGGACCTGGGGTGCCGCCGCACGCAGACCACGCATGCGGTAGTAGGTCCTCGCGGATCGCTTTCCCTGGACTGAAGTGAAGAAGGCTCTGCTGGCTTGAGGATACAGCTGAGGGTTTTGGGCTTTTGGATTCGAGGTAAACCCTGGGTTTAGAACTAAGTCGGCAGCAATTCAGCTGTAGCCCACGTAGGCCACTTTAGGCAAGTCTATTCCGTCATTATGTCTCGCTACGTATTTCGATATAGGGCTGAGGATCCCCGGGATTTATTCTAAACCCTGCCCACAGCCTCCACCTCAGGCAGCCACATCCCCACTCCTTGCGAATTCTTGGCCACCCCCTTAAGCCGAAGTTCTGACCAATCCCTCGGTGTGCAATCCCGACCGCTGGCACCCCAAACCGTGAATGCTAAGACACGTTTAAGGGTTCACACCTCGTACAGGGGCTCCTTATCAAAAGGTCGAAACACCCTAAACCCGAAGTCCTACACCGTTTTCCTTGCAGGATCGAAAGCAAGGGGTCCAGGTCAGCTTGTGCTCCACAGCTGCCACGGACCGAACCGTGCGTTCCCGGCTCCAGTTGGGGACGCAGCCGTGGATGTACTCCTCAGCGAAAAGGCCAGGCAAGCCCCAACAGAGGAGCCTAAAGAGGAAATCTAAAACCTGTGCATGTATACCCATACCTGTCGTTGGGGACCGCCATTAGAGCTGCTTGGGGTAGCTGAAGTGCAATGGTAGCGGCAGGATTGGGGTCATCCTCTGCACGGCATGACGAAGAACATCGTGCATGCAATAAGCAAAAAACTACTCCTATAATTAGTGCCGGTATCATCCACACAAGCATGGAATGTTGCTGTGATCGTCATCATCCTTGTTATCGATATCATGTGTGATTTCTAAAAGTCCTGTTGTGATCATGTCATTACTATCACGATCCATGATGCACTATGGAAACGAATCACCTACACAGGAAGCCCTAGAACATTTACTAAGGCCCCCCTAAATTACTATATCATCCTACACCCCAAATACCCTAGACCCCTGAAGTGATGCACGATATACTTAAAGGATCATGGGACTCAGTAAGTAGGGTTATAACTAAGGTAACTATACGTATAACCCCAATTGAGGGACTTATAACCTTACTTGCTAAGTCCCATGATCCCCCGAACCCCTAAACCCTAAACCCTAAACCCTAAGTACTGAAGCCAGGTCTCGGCCCCGTCGTCCTGGTTCGTCCGCACCGGCTCTCCGTCCGAGCCCACGTCGCCCTCGCGCCAGGCACTGCCCAAGGGGGCCGCCTTGCTCTTGCTGCTCAGAAACTCCTGGAGGGGTTTAGGGTTTAGGGTTTAGGGTTTTGGGTTGGGGCTGGTGCATCTTAGGGGCTTTCGGGGTGAAGGGTTTGGCTTCTGGGGGTTGGGCTTTCAGCATTAGGATTTAGCCTTTGGGGCTTTGGCTTTAAACTTCCCGCGAAGGTTTAGGATGATGTACCGCAGGTTTAGATAGACAGGGAGCCAATACCCTTGTTGGAATTCAATACAGCATGCCACCAGCTTGAAAGACACAAGCCTTCGTTGAGAAGTACTGGGCTCTCTGGGTCAGGCCGTGGGTTCAGGATTTGGACGTTTGGACCTTTGGGCTGTGGGCCAGGGTTTAGGGTTTAGGGTTTAGGGTTTGGTGTAGGGCCCAGGGTTTACGACGACTGGAGGTAGGACTTTTTCTTTGGGGTGTAATGTATGAAAAGGGAGGCGGAATCACTAACGCCAGTTCTGGAATATTGGCCACCTAGACTGGCAAGGCTCTCCGCTGCTTCAAAGCCGAATCCCTCAACCCGAACCAGTCCCCCAAATCCTGAACGGCCGCGAATCACAGGGGAAGGATATTACAGTATGGCCCTCGTTTCTGCCCTGCGTGACCCTCGCCCGCCCCGCCATCGTCTCCTGTGTCGAACAGCTCCGGGAGGAGGAGGACATCGTCAAGGTCAGCTCGGCACTGGGCCTCCCCAGCCCCCCGACTGTTTGGGCAATGTGGGAGCCGGGATTGCTGAAATAGAAGTCGGGGCACATGTTGTGGAATGGAGGCCAAATGATATAGGAACCTGAATTACTGGAATAGGGTTGTGTACCTCTACATGGACTACACGGGAATACTATCTATTTGCTCCGACCCTGCAGTGTAACCCTAAACCCTAAACCCTAAACCCTAAACCCTAAACCCTAAACGTAGGGTGTGGGGCTTTGGGTGCGGGTGCGGGGTTTCCGTCGCTCCGGTAGACTCCAGGGGTCGAAGTCTTTCGGGTTTGGAGGGGGGCCTAGGCTTTACTTAGGGTTTAGGGTTTAGGGTTTAGGGCCTAGGCTTTACTTAGGGTTTAGGGTTTGGGGTGTAGGGTTTAGGGCCTAGGCTTTAGTCTTGAGCGTTTCGAGTTTAGGAAGGTAGCAGGAAACGTTGAAGCAGGGACGAACCGCAGAAGGCAGCTTCACTTCACAAGGGGCCGGACTCCGCTCGCTGTCTCTCTGTATAAAGGCCAAAGTCTCAAGCCTACAATGTGCCTAAACTTACTTCCCCAATAAGCCAGGAAAATAAAAGGTTAAACTTTCGGATTACTACTAAACTATAAGAGCCCACAAAGTTTAAAGGTTGGGTATTGGGGAACTAAGTAAACGCCTTACAGCAGAATCACACATCCCCCGGACCCCTGAACCTCCGACAAGAATCATGAAGAAAAGGGCGTCCTCCAGGAGGTAGACCGGCTCACGTACATCGCCGGGACGTGGGGAGAGAACATGGCCGGGAGCATCGGTGCTGACTGGACCTTTGATAAGGCGTGAAGGCGTAAAGTTTGTTTTAGGGCTTCGAGGGGCTCAGGGGATCTGCAGGTGAGCCTTGGGTTTCAAGGTCTTGGGAGGTTCAGGGCCGGGTTCGGGTGCTGGGCTGCTGGGCAGGGCTCTTGGAGGTTCTTGTGCACAAGAAGCCGCCAAGACCTCGCACGTGGGGCATTGGCCTCCCCAGGCTTTTTGAGGGACTGAGCGGCCAAGCTCAAATAATCGACATTGGCTGGAGGGCTGAAGGTTCAAGGGCAACGTTTTGCGAGGCTTCGCAAGTTTCCCGCGGCTTTTCTATGCAAGCTCTCGTAGGGGGATACAAGGAGGCCTGTATGGAAAAGCCTCGTGTCCCATAGCTTGCAGGAATTGCCCTGTGCTAACGGCGACATGAACCCGCGAAGCCCCGAAAAGCTTGAGACACCAAGCCGCATGCTCGTTGCACCCAAAAGCCTCCAGAGCCGAAACTGAACCCCCCAAAAACCCTAAAACTTTGAAGATCGATTAATCCCACATTGCTCACACCCTGAACGGCCGGCCAACTCTACCACCCTGCCCTGAAACCCCCAACCTAAAGCACCTCACCCAAAAAGCCGTGACCCCCAAGAGCCCCTGCTACTGAAGTGGCCAGGGAGCATTGCTCAGCCGTGCCTTCTGCCCTCGTGCGTGGGCATTGGCCATCAGGGTCGGAACTCGCGCCTGACAAGATTTAGAAGTTCAGAGAAGCCCTTCGGCACTTCAAGGTGTCAGCAACATCCTGTGATATCCTTATAAGCGCAGTTAGGCTTCAATCATCCCAATATTCATGTGGAAACTCGAATCACCAGCCAAAGCTGCGTCGAAGTGCTTTTTGGAGGGTGTTTGCAACGAGGGTGTCTTGGCGCAGTGCGCAATGGTGTCCGGGACCAGGGTGGGAGGTTTAAAGTAGGGGCCTTAATAATTATAATAGAGTTTTGGGGTGTATTATACTCTAATCATCATAAGGAACCCCCAAACATAATATATTGTTGTTTATTCCGGTGGTGCAAAGTCCGTCGCGCATGTACCGCTAAAAAAAATAACGTAGGTAATTCTTAAGACCCCTACATTAAGGGTTCAGAGATAAAGGCCAAGGCCCGGCTCGGACTGCGGAGAGAGGCACGGCGGCACGTAGGGTGCGCCACTTACGTAGACCCCCAAAGTGGATCCCAGCCAAAGGGGCCCCGAAGTCTCAGAGAGGAGATTTTGTGGAATGATGCTTGGATGGCGTCCTTGTACAATGATGTCACAATATGTAGACATGTATATGATATATATATATATATACACAAAAGAACATGTCATTCCTCGGCTAAGTCTTATCCCACCTTTCCGGCACTCACTCTACACTCCAAAGTCTGCAGCGCGTCCGGGCTTGGATTCTTAGGATGATGTCGGGCTCAAGATGCCTCAATTGACGTCACTGAAGCAAACTCCGGCGATGTGCCCCTGATGCCCAACCAAGATTCAAGCACATCCTGGGAGTTCATAGACGGTACCCACTCGCTGAAACTGAGACACTTCGGCACCGTCGTTTGATCTTGGCCGGGAAGATTGTGAAATTAGGAACAGCCTAAAGATCCTTTTTTTTGGAGGCTCTACTCATAGTTATAGTTGCTCTGATCCAGGCTCGGGCCTGCGTCGGGATCTTCAGCTCGATCTTCCTGCGCCACAGCATCTTTGAGCTGATTTTTCGAGAGATGCCCTCAAAAAAACCCGAAAAAAATGCCCTCGGGCCCTCCCTCAAAAAGCGACCCCCAACACCGAAATTTCATTTAGGGTTTAGGGTTTAGGGTTTAGGGTTTAGGGTCAATAAAAACAACGTACCCAGCGTGCTGAATTAGGAGAAAAGCGTCTTCGCCGGCGCGGGCGGCTCCGGGGAGGCCGGCGTGGAAGGAGTTGGCGCCACGTCATCGTAGATGCCCTCGGAGGGCGCCTGGAAATGACACACACATACCATACCCGCCTGCTCGAGACGCCTAACCTAGGCCCCAACTAAACCCAAAATACTGTCTCGGGCGCAAGAAACTCGCTTGATCGATTTAGGCTTGACTGCAAGTCTTTCCGAGCTGAGGTTTCGTGTACGCCTTCACGCATGACTCTACTTTGCTGCATCGCTCACGAGGCCCAGTCCTGCTCAGACACTCCAGCATCTGGCGAATCCTGTGCTTTGGGCATGGAGCTGCAAGGGAGCAGAGGGTTGCGAGTCACTAGCCGGGGTCTCCGATCATAGGGGTCTCGACAGGTTGTCGGGAGGCTAGACCGAGGGCTCTTGTGCCGCATGTTCTTTGAAACCCTGTGGGCATCCTGAGGCGGGAGCTGAGATACAAGCAATTTCTGAGCCTCTGCTTCAAAGCGGTTCACAACCTTCTCCTCTAGACTCCACGGGGACGGTCACAATCAGGAAGGCCTCTATCATAGCTCTGCCCCTGTAGTCAAAAGCCTATGTTGACCCAGCGAAGCATTGAAGCGCCTCTCGCACTCCGTAAAGGGAGCTGGCAGTTTAGGCTTCGGGTTTACACCTCGGGCTCAGGGTTTTCACATTGACACTCGGGTTCCGAGATCAGGGCTCAAGCAACTCAGGCATCTGAGAGCTTGGTCTTGCAACAGGCTTGACGAACCGTTGCAGGCTGCAGTCCCCTCCCCTCCTGCACCGCGACGAAGACGCACCGAAACGAAGACGAGTGAAGCAAACAACAAGTCCAGACTCCAAACCTACTACGTACTATGGGGCCCATAATGATGAGAATTAGGGTTTGGGGGTATATCCTGGTAAGAGTATTTGGGGCTGTAAGGCCAAGGCGACCTTGCTACACATCGCTCGGACCACGACATCATAATTTATCAGTCATATCAGTCATCAGCAGTGAAACCCTAAACCCTAAAC
>CAJNDV010032574.1:6366-21971 GCA_905221635.1 Symbiodinium sp. CCMP2456 | reverse complement strand
AACCCGAAAACCTAAACCCGAAACCCGAAACCTGAGACTCGAAACCCCGACCCCGAAGCCTCCGCCCCCCCCCCCTTTTCGCCGACACCCCCAATCCCAAAAGCCTAAAGTTTAGGGTTTAGGGTTTAGGGTTTAGGGTTTAGGGTTGAGAAAGCCGTAACCCGAGCCCACAACTTCTCCAGGATCAGAGACTACCGCGGTCCTCTGTCCCCTCCACTTCAGAATTGGGGCAGAAGCACTGGTTTAAGCACAATTGGGCTTTGGGGTTATAGGTTTTTTTTTTTAAGCACCTTTTTCCACCTAGCAGTTCAGGTCGGCTATAGGGGTTTAGGGTTCAGGGGGCCGAGGCTGAGATTCAACGATTCGATGCTTGAAGGACAACCCGCAAGCCAAGTCGAGCCTCGGCAAAGAGGTTCAGGGAGAAGGCATACTGAGGCTCCTGCTTCGCATGGGTTAGTACGGAGCTCAGGGTTTAGTAGAGTCGCACTTTATGCAGCCTCAACCCCAAATTCTTAAACCGTCTCTGTCAAGATGCGTAAGCGTAAACCCTGAACCCGAACAGGCTTTATGGCTCAACGTGGTTTAGGCTTCAAGGCCTACAGCGTGACTTTTGCGGTGATGAACAAACGCGTCCTCCAGATGTGCCGTGACCTGCACACGGCGCAGCAAAAGGCATGCCGAGCTTGCATTGCAGCTCTGTAAGCATTCACTCCTGCTGCTCCTCATCAACCTCCTTCTTTCATCAGTAGGCGACGACACATACACCTCCCAGAACCTTCACACAACGCAGCCGATTGCAGTTCCTCCGGAGAAAAACGTGCTCTTGCTTGCACCTCTGCTAGCGGCCGCGGCTCCGTCATGGCGACAGACTTTGCCCCTGCCTCACTCGGGCCCTGTCAGTTAGAAGCCACCTGTGTGTCATCTTCCACATACTACGTCATCTACTACACTATAGTCCACGTAAGTCCATGTACCTACCACACAAGCCCTAAACCAGCGTGTAGGTTCTGAAGTTCCACATCATGACATCCCGGTCTGGGCCTTGAAGCACGGAAGCGACGAGGGATTTTGTGGTTTGAACTTCAGGACGTCGATGGTTCAGGGTCATCTCGAAGCCTCACCAGCCCACCCCCTACCTAGACTGAGTCTTTCGAAAGAACAGCGACAGCATCTTTCGTACTTCGTATGACACGACCCTCAACTCCAGCGCTCATCTTTTCGTCTGAAGGCGTGCGGTCTTGGACCCTCGCACCACTGGACGTGGAAAACATGCCGTTCTATCATCTAAAAAATCTTGCAAGGCTCATTCTGAGCCCGCATGGCTATCGGCCTGGAAAGTCCCCATACAGTTGGAGACAAGTTAGCCGAAAATGCAGCTGTCCGGCTATCGCTTTTCCCACACAGCCGCCTCGCATGAAGCTTCCTTTCGAGCGGCACTACTTCGCCGGTGTCTTGGCCCGTCCGCTGCCGAACACCTCCGAAAGTGCCGGCCAAAGTTGCTTCCAGCTTCTGCTTCGGGGGTATCGGTCGTGTTGACACGCAAGGACCACAAGAAGCTTCGAAGTTGAGTGCTGAGCAGAAAAATAGGCAGACCCCACAAAACCGCTGCACCGAAGTACGCAAATGCCCGACCAGACCTTGAAACTTATCATCCCGAACCCCAAACCCAAACTCAGCCCAAACTCGTCCAGACCTTTTTGCATCAGGACTTGTGCAATCGCCTGAATGTCCGAGCGTCCAGCCCTAAAACCTTGAACCTCTCACCACAAACACCAAACTCCTCAAGCCCAAAGCCTAAACTTTAAACTCCTCGAACTATTAACCCCAAAAACCTCGGACACTCTCGGACCCTCAACCCCTCCCGGCTCCACACCCAAGCATGCCTTCAACACGATGCCTAAGCGGTCGCAGCCCGCAGTTCGCAGAGCTACCTGTTCGCCTCGCTCAAAATTGCTTTGGGGCTTTGGGGACTCATGGTTTAGGGTTTAGGGTTTAGGGTTTAGGGTTTAGGGTTTAGGGTTTGAGATTCAAATTTGAGGTTTCGACTCTCGCAGAGGGGACGCGGCAGGCAAGGCGAAGCTTCACACAAGCCTGAGCAACCAAAGAGGTTTGGGTGTTGCTTCCTCGCTTCCTCCTCGGCCAGCGCTTTCATGTTGAATCCTCCTTCGTTCCTCCCAGTGCCTTGGTGTGTGGAGGCACCTTGCGAGCGGCGTTGCTGCGGATTGTGCGTTCAATGATGAGGGCGGTCGCTTGGTTCCTTGTTTGCTCTTGGGCCAGCCAGCGCCAGCGCCTTGATGTGTGAAACGGCTTTGCGAGCTGCGCCGCTGCAAACTGCACGTTGGGCCCGTTGCTGCCTCGCCTGCTGCTGCCCGCTGCAAGTTGAATCCTCTTCTGCTCCTGGGAGTGAACGTGGGCGTGGTAATCGTGGCGGACCGCTATAACTCTTGAACCATCGTCGGCCTTTAACCCTATAAACCCCCGACATATGTAGGGCTGCAACCAAAATCAACATACACCTTGCAGACCTTAGCCTCAGACCAGAAAATAACAGAGGCGATTGAGACATGAAACCTCTTAATACCCCCAAATGGGAGTCTCCGAAAATTAGGGGTACCTTGTTTTGGGGTCCTTATAATTAAGAATAGGGATCCTACTATTTAGGGTACTATATTAGGGTCCCCTATTTTCGGAAACCCCCAAATCGCACCTGCCGAAGGAGCCGATGCCCCTCTCGTGCCCAGCCTCAGGGTCTCTGGTGCTCCAGGCTTGAAGCTATCCTTCAGGGTTTAGGGTTTAGGGTTTAGGGTTTAGAGTTCACCTACCACGTACTCAGTTTTGGTAGGGTCTCCATAAACTCTATGGTTGGGATTTCAACGCGCGTATGAGGTTTGGGGTACAGGGGTTTAAGGGCTTCGTGGCTCGGGCGGCTATGCATCCAAGTAACAGAGGTACGTTGGAGGAAGACAGGGACGAGACAGGCAGAGAGAGAAAGAGAGAGAGAGAGAGACAGCACCCGGCAACACCTGTAGTGCAACCTGTGACGCAATTCCAAAATCTTTGAGACATTTGTAATGGACAGTCGCTCTTGTTGTAGCTGCTCTCGCTTTGCTCAGCAACTTCTGTTGCTCCGTCATCGGAATTACTGCCTGTGGGGGTCTTGCAGGGCTTAAAGACCCTCCACCCTTCCACCCGAGACCTCAAAGCGTATAACGGCGTGTAGTGTTAGCTTTGCCTGCACGGGTACGGAAGGCATTGTGCTGAAACCGAAGTCACTCGGGTGCATACGCGCTTTATAGAACATGCTGCAAAACCAATTGTCGGCCGGGCAGTCTACTGCGTCTTCTTCTCAGCACCGGTTTCAATGACTCCCCAGACACTGGAGACAAATCCTAGGTCCGAGAGATGTAGAAAAAAATCAGCGTGCATCAATGCGTGAGTGCATGTTATGTCGTTTCGGCACGGCATTGTCAAAGAAAACCTGACATCGGGCCCCAGATTGGACACGGGCATGAGCCCTGCAGCTTCGGGGTTTCACGCATCAGCGCAGGGGCACCGGAGCCGGGTGCGCAAAGAGTGCATAGATGCTTCGGAGTTAATGTAGGGGCCTTAATTCTACTATAGTTATAACATTGAACCCCCAAAATAGCATTGTAAGCCTAAGTCCCAAAGTCAATGGAACCAAAGCGTCACCGTTGTTCTTGGCACATGTGGTGTTTGATGCTTTCAACCGCACTCACCCAAACCTCCAACCCCACTACCAGGAGCCAGGAGAGTTTCGACAAGCTGGGTGTCTGACCGAAGTAGTCCAGAGACGTCCGTTGAAGTCATTGCGCCTGCAACGTAGGGGCCTCTATTTCAGGAAAAGGTGTCAGGATGTCGTAATTTAAAATATATGGACTAACAAAGGAATGTGAGAACTAAGCTTTCTAACCTCTGTAGTCGTCGGCTCACATCTAGTGAATCGTGCCAAGCATTGCCGCAGCTGCAACCAGCTCAATATTTGCAGCATCCACTCAAGAAATCCCTTCAAGAAATCCCTCCCTCTCTCTGTCCATAACCCCTGAGACCTAAACTCTTTTTCAGCATGGGCTTGGATTGTGTGCCAGCGACCTAAACTCTAAACTTAGAACCCCGCACGAAGTCGTCACTTTTTCCTTTCGCTCTCACCGGTCGTGCACGAGTCGGGAACGGTGCATGTGCCGGCGCTCAGATTGCCTTCTAGCCGCAGGTGCCGATGACCGGATGCAGCCCCATCCCCGACGAGTCCATCTTGGCAGGTTTCGACACCAACACAAACTCTCCCCACGTCACGGCAACTAAAGGAATCGAAAGATGTGAGAACTGCAACCTGCGAGGTCAGACTCCCTAAACTAAACCCTACACCCACCCCATGCACATCAAATCGCCAACAATTGTGTCTGGGGGAGGGTCTCTGCCAAAAAGAACTCCAAGGGGCCCATTGCCCGCTGCAGCACGCTTTGTTGCCCAGGCTAACTTGGCCTTCCGCTCGGAAGTCGTTTGGTTTCCTCCCGGACGGGAAGCAGCACGTGTTCTCGCCCTGGCAGGCGGGGCTTCAACTTCGGAGACACCATCTCGTTTCGGTTGCAACGCTTCAAGTTCAAGATCTGCATGTTGGGGTGGGCATCAGTCCTCCTTTCAGCAGGCCTCTGAACTTAATTCCTGGATTTGTGCCGGTGCACCGCATCGGTGAACTGGACACCTCCAATTTGGGAGCGCCCAAACGCACCTGGCCCAACCCAAGCTGACCGAGCCATCTGAACCTCATAGAACACCACCCCCGTCCCCGGCCCTCCCCGATCTCCCCAACCGGACTATGGTTGAGCCGCTTACTAATTACTAGCGAGCAACACCTCTGATTTCAATTTCCCTCCCATCCCGTCCTTGCCGTTTCCCCAGCATTCCATCCCCGCGCCACATTCGCCACCAACTCGGCGGAGAAATAGAACGGGAGTTTCGCTCGGGTTTATCGGGGGTCCTGAGGTTTATACGAGAACTTACGGCTTGTCATTGGGGCTTAGGGCGTTAGGGCACGGGGTTGACGGCTTTGGTGATTCAGGTTGTCTGCATCTTTGATGCCTGAGGAAATCCTCAGCAGCGCTGCACAATACGATGCCACAGCATTGCTGGATGCGGCAGAGCGTTGCTTTAGTTCCCGTTTCAAGTTGAGTAGTACCAACGTCGTACCAACATGCTGCTGCCAGCTGGAGATTGGCCTGTGTCCGTGCCGGGTGCACACCACTCGTCCGAACCAGCATGTGGTCGAAAAAACTACGTCACTCGAAATTGGGACCGCAAAAGGACCCAAATTCAGAACAGACGGTCCTCTAAGCCAAACATGCCTTGACCACCGAACTCTTCGCTGAAGTCCCCTTAACGCCTCGATCCACACATCAAGCCGAAGCCACTCATCTTCTGGCTGCACTTCACATGCAGCCCTTTTGGCTCTGGCTCAAAGCTGAGGTGTCCATGTTCGGCCTCGGGCGTGGGGGGGGGCGGCTTGGAGTTCAGGTAGCTGGGAATTTGGAGTCTAGGATGTCCCGGAGCTTCTTCAGCGCAGACCGTGAATGCAGCACCCTAATTAGTAGGCCTGGACACGGCATTTGCCAGGAGTCTTGCGCAGCTCCACAATGGAGATCCCGGGTTAATACTCCCCCTGCCCTTCATCTTGTAAAACCCTCCAAGAAAGAGGGTGCTCTTCAATCAAGGGGCTACATCGACGAACGCTGGAAGCCTGTAAGGCTGTAAGACTGTAAACCCGGAACCCCATACAAGATACCCTATATCCTGACGATCTATAAGAACCAACGCCTCTACAAACAACTCGCGAAATTCCCAAACCCTAAGCCCCAAGATTTGAAGTGCCGTCAAAACAAACCCTAACCCTTAGACGGCCCTGAACCAGGCGTAGTCATCCTCTGGGCCGGCGGCACTGGGCCGAGCCCCGTGACTGGCGGTCATGGCGCAAGCCACAAGGAGAGCGAGGGTCCGCATTGCCTGGGCTTCGCTCGGCTTTGAGTTGAGGGTTGAGGGTTGAGGGTTGAGGGTTGAGGGTTTAGGGTTTAGGGTTAGGCATCAGGCTTGTGAATGTGTGGGGGGGGGTCTTAGGTTTTGGGGGTCTTGGGCTTGTGGGGCTTACTGAAACAAGATCACCTGGGCCGCTCACATTCAAAGCTGCCTTGGCAATGGTTGCACTGCTTCGCATTTGGCCAGAAAACGTGGGATCTTGGAATGGCATGAACAAGTCCTGGAATCGAAACACACCTAACATGTTGAATCTCAATTCCTTTGCACGCACAAATATATGTGTGGATATCTGCGCGAAGTCAAGGACTGGCCGAGACAAGGAAACAACAGCAAACCGGTATCATCCGCCGCACTCCAGTGGTGGAAGCGTTTAGCTCGACTGGGTTGTATCTTAACAATCAGGGCCAAGCTGGGCGCTTCCCGAAATCCTATCTCCGACAGCCTCAACCCTAAAACTTAAGGCCCAGGGGGGCCGCTAAGCTCTGATACCGCTACCTTTCAATACGCTGAGCTCCCAAGATCACCTCTCAGACAGAATGAAGAACACCCACACCCCTGAAAATCTTCCAGGCAACAAAGGGCAGTAACCCTAAACCCCAGACCCAAACCCAGTAAACCCCCTGAACCCTTAACCCTAAACCCAAACCCAGCAAACCCCATAGCAAATGCCGGGCCTTTGAAAGCGGTCGAGGTGAAGTTCACAAGCTCACGGCGAATTGGTTTTGAAGGCTCGCGGCTGCAGTTCGGGGTCGGTTTTGAGTCAGGCGGGTTAGCGCTTTCAGGGCTTAGGGCTTAGGGGCTTTAGCTTTAGAGCTTCGGGGGTTTTGTGGGTTTGGGGTTTTGAGGGTTTGGAGTTTGGGGTTTAAGGGTGTAGGGCTGAGGGGGGTGTGCCATGAGCCAGACCTGGCATGTCTTCAAACTGTCCCCCGAAAGGTTAAGCGGAAAGCTTGCCTGGGTTTTGGTACACCCTGTGAGAGGACATAACCTTATAAACCGTAAACCCTTAGCCCTAAGCCCTAAACCCTAAACCCTAAACCCTTAGCCCTAAGCCCTTTTTTGCATCAGGACTGGTGCAATCGAAACCCCCTAAACCCTCAGCCCTAAGCTGGAGGTACCTGGACTGGTGGGGCCCGACTCCATCCGCAAGAGATGTATTTTACAGTGCGGCCATGGTGGGGCTGTAACGCGAGAATGTCACTGAGTATTCCGACCCTCGGAATACATGTATAGATAGGCAGGTAGATAGATAGATAGATAGATACATAGATAGATACATAGATAAATAGGTAGGTCTATAAGTAGATAGATAGCTAGATAGATCGAGAGAGAAGTCTCCCTATGACACTAAGAAGACTCCAGAACTCCCCTCCTTGCCTCCAGCGATTCATCCGCGGCTTTTTGAGAGCTCCAAGGCCTCGGCCTGCCGCCCCCGGTCCTTCGCAAGACGGAGCTTCTCTCTTGGGGTTTAGGGTTCAGGGTTTAGGGTTTGGGGTTTAGGGTTCAGGGTTTAGGGTTTAGGGTTTAGGGTTCAGGGTTTAGGGTTTAGGGTTTAGGGTTTAGGGTTTAGGGCCGGGAGACGGGGTCAGGGTTTATGAGAGTTTGGGACTTTATGGGTTTGGGTCCAGGTTCAGAGCTTAGGACGGTTCTTTTTTTGTGTTCCCGCCCGCTTCGCTGACTAGGTCGCACTGCAGAGAAACTGCAGTTTAGCATGGTTCAGGGCTCACGGGTGTAGGATGGCTGTAGGTTTTGACTCCTCAACCCGCGCAGTAGAGTTGCAAGAGCCCGAGCTTCGGTACCGAAACAGACTCAGCATAAGCATCGGTACAACAACGACCTTCAGAATTGAGCTCGGGATTATAAGACCCCATGCCATTGTATTCAGCACTTGGATTTTCGCTCATGCAGCGAAAGCTGACTCCAATTGCATTGTACTACCTTGTTTGGTCACCTTTTTTTCCGGCTGCAGGGTCCTATCCCTGAACCAGGCTATCCAAGAACGAAGTTGCCACAATTCAGGGTCTAGCTAGGCCTTGGGGCATGGCTCATGATACATACCTGCAAAGAGCCACTCCTCACAAACACCCCTTTCATGGTGGGATGCTCATTAGACGACACCCTTCACAAAGGAGCCCCACATCCAACGCAAGATTCGCTGCAGGATGCCTCCCACTTTAAGCTTTGGGGCTTTGGGGTCTAAAGTTTACCTTGACCTACCGAAACCCACTTTTTTGTAGGTTCTTATTATGAGCCCTAATATGGGATGTATAGGTGGTGGATGAAGGTGGGGTTTAGGAGGCCATGTCCTGCAGGAATTCAGCGAACCTCTCGGTGGAATCGATCGTTTCCTCATGTTCGGCGCCGTGGACGCTCCGACCTGGAAGGCCCAGCGTCGTTTTTCCCGGGTCTAGCACAGGTGTTATAGGGGCCTTCATAATTAGACTATGGTTTTGGTGTAAATTATACTAAAGTCATCATAAGGAACCTCCAAAATAGTATTGGTAATTATTTCGGCCCCTATAAACCTGATTCAAGGGCAAGTCTTCATGTTGGTGCCTATCAAACTAGGGCTTCAAGGCTTTAGGATCGAGGGCCGAGGATTTAGCGTGCAGAGTTTTGTATGTTTTTGGATGAAGGTTCCCCCGGCAAAAAAAAAGAGCAACCAACGAAGGGATGGAAGCCAACCCTCCGACACCAAGGTTTAAAGAAGGAATGAAAACAAACGTGAAGTGCATGCACGAAGCCAAGCTACATTTCTCCAGCTCTTCGCGGAAGAGCTGCTCTGCCTCCTCCCAGTCCTCTTTGTCTGCCAACAGGGCGCCCAGTTCGTACATGCTCCTCATCGTGTCCGGGTGGGAGTTGCCAAGCTTGGCCCGTCCTCGCAAGCAGGAGCGGGAGACGGAGTGAACGAACGTGTCGATGCTTGGTGAACTTTGACTCACGCCGCGACCGTTTCTGAGACAGAGACTGCCGAGTCTGCAGATTGGTTCACCCCCCGAACCCACTCAGTCTGCAATCTACTGTAAATTCCAACGTCGAAAGCGATCATGCGCCCCACAGCCTACAAACCAACCCCTAAATGCCTGACCCTCGAAAACTTGAAGCCCAAGCCCCAAACCCCTCAACCAAAGCTGTCTGAGGCAAGCACTCGACTCCAACACTCTGCGCAAGAGCTTCTCTGCCTCCGCCAAGCGCCCTCGCTCCTCTTGACGAGCTGGGGGCCATGAGCTGAATGCCCGTTTAAGGTCTGCCTGGGCTTGAGGGCCTATGTGGGTTTAGGGTTTGACACTCACACTCGGGTTTAGGGTTTAGGATTTCGGGGTTTGGGGTGTTGAGCTTGTTGAGTTTGAGGCATTGAGGAATTCGAATGATTGTGCCCCAACGCGTGTATGCCTCGATCTTGTGGTTAAGACCAATATACTGACAGCGGTCAGGTCCCCGCATCTTTGAAGGATGCCGCCCGTTTGCAGTTTTCCACGCGCGCCATGAGTTCCAAACCCTTTTGCAGTAAACCTCTTTGACCCTGAACCTGAAGTCATCTGGAATCCTCAACCTTAAAACTTCTGGATTACTCGCAAAACCCTCGGGCTCAACTTACCAAGTCCTTCAAGAACTCGGCGAACTTCTCCTCGGAGCTCAGGGTTTCCTCATGCTCGCTGCCATGGGCGGACCGACCTGCAAGTTGGTTTAGGGTTTAGGGTTTAGGGTTTAGGGGTGCAAGTTGAGTGCCGAAGGTGACAAGCAAAAGCGGCTTGGGGTTTCGACGCTCACACTCGCACAATCCAGGCGAGGCATGGGTTGTTTTTAGGGTTTCGGGGTTTTGCCCACCCGCTGACGGGGTTTCGGGCGTTTCGGGTTTAGGGTTTAGGAAACACGAACAGTTTGGATGGAGCGCAACACATATGCACATGGGGCGCGTGCCTGCGCGATGATGATTCTTGCCTAGTGTGTGTGTATATACATCGAGGCATATGCCAAGAGATAGAGGTACAGACAGAGACTACATATAGACACAGAAAGATCGAGAGAAAGAGAGATGGATCGATAGATGGTCACACCGAGACAGATGCAGAGGTATGGGTCGACATTGAGATAGACGGAAATCGAGACAGAGATAGAGGCAGAGACGTAAAGGTATCTACTGTCACGACCATAAGCTACGTTTTCGTAGGAAGATTATAAGCCCTGATACAGAACTTGCAGGGACCCTACCAAAAAGGCAGGTCTATGTTGTTTAAGGTGGACAAATGTATGCCAGGCCACACTTCTCGAGCTCTTCGCGGAAGAGCTCTTCTGCCTCCTCCCATTCCTCTTGCTTGTCCAGTATACTGTAGGGATTCCAAAACCCCAGATGGTGTTTATAGCGCCTTCTGAAAGTACCTCTACTCCAAATGGGTTGCAGGCGCAAAAAGGCGCCTGTTTGGGCTTCAAAGCACCTCTACTCTACTCCACTCTACACCCTGGTAATATAGTGGCCTTAATAATTACCTATATTATTATAGGGTTCCTTTTTATAATTACAGTATAATGGGCCCCAAGACCCTCTTCTAATTATTGACAAAGTCCTCCTTCTTCACCAGCAAGGAGGCCAGGTCGAAGATGTTCGTCAACGTGTCTGCATGAGCCTCGCCAAGCTTGGCCCGTCCTGAGAAAACCCACTGTTAAAAAAAGGGGCCTTAATCATCAGAATAGGGTTTGCGGTATATGATACTATAGTTTCAAAAAGGAACAAGGGAAACCCTGTTCTAATTATTTAGGCCCCCTATATTACTTGCAACAATGGGCGGCTGCAGCTGATTCTGCCTCAAAGCCCTCCTACAGATTGCGCGCTTTAAAGCTTCATCTCTGCAGGGACAGCAAAGAAAGCATGGTCCATGTTCCCCCCAACTGAGGCAAGGCCCTAAACCCTAAACCCTAAACCCTAAACCCTAAACCCTAAACCCTAAACCCAAGGGGCGGGACGTCAAGGCTTCGCGGCAGAACTTCTCTGCCTCCTCCAAGCTTCCCCGCGCCTCTCAAGCCGGAGGTCAAGGGGACTGGAAGAGCAGCCCAGGACCCCTATAAACCCTTTTGGGTTTAGGGTTTAGGGTTTAGGGTTTTTTGAACCCAGACTCTGGCAATCAGCTGGGAAGCAGCACTTCCAGATTATTGCATCTGGGAAGTAGCGCCGCCAAACTCAGACCTAAATCCCTGAACACGAGGGTCCTGAACCGAAACCCTCCCCAAGCCCTGCGTTGCTAAAGAGGGCCAGGGGGGGAGCCTGCAGCACCGAAGCCAACTTGTCCATCGACGTCAGCGTCTCGGAATGTGTCTCGCCCAATTCGGCCCGGCCTTCTTGGGGGCTTAGGGTTTAGTAAGGTTTAGGGTTTAGGGTTTAGGGTTTTTGGGGAGCTGCAAAGCAAGGAAAGCAGAAAGCGGAGAGCCTCTTCGGCTTTGGGTCTTCATGGGGGGAGTTTCCGAAAATAAGGTCACCTTTTTAGGATCCTTATAATCAGGATCCGACTATTTCAGGTGCTATATTAGGGTCCCTTGTTTTCGGAAACCCCATGGGTGTTGCGTAGAGTTCGAGGTCTCAGATGAAGACCGGACGGCTCTGTCGCTGGAGGTTGGCTCAAACACTGGTCCTCAACAGAAAGTCCAAAAGCTTGTTTCTTGAAAGGTGTGTGTGTGTGTGCGCGCGTGCGTGTGTGTGTGTGTACGTAATTAGGTGCATGTATATATATATATATATGTGTGTGTGTGTGTGTGTGTGTGTGTACATATATGTTAGAGGGACGGCTTTACATATTCATACATACACCTACAAATATGTCTCCGGGAAAATTGTAGATTCAAGATCTTTGACATTCGAGATGGAGAGAAGAACTCCAGACTAACTGCATGAACAAGCTCAGCCGAGCACACGTGCATGCGCACAAACTAACGGCAACATGGAGGGCTAAGATCAACATCAACAAATTACAACAAGATCAGTGCCGAGCTCGAGAAAGGCAGAGACTAAGCCCAACGTCAACACTGTAGCAGCATGAACTCTGTCACGTGTGCTCATCATGGAACACCGCAACGGGCGACAGCAGAACGGATTGACCTTTCCAACCAGCCCGACAACATGCCGAAACGGATTCGCAGCACTGTCTGAAACGGATTCGCAGCACTGTCTCAAGCTGAGAGGTGGCAACTCCGCACATCGCACCAGCACTGAAAGTAATGTGAGGAAATAGCAGCCCATTACCTTGACATGTTGTCGCAGCACATTCTGCAGTTCTTGTCTGCGGTGTGCACTTCCACCAAAGAAAGCATGCACGAGACATTGGAATGTCGATTTGAGGCGATGTTGCTGTAGTCTTTTGATTGGTCATCTCCCCGTCAGTGCCGCCAGCCCGTCACGTCTCTAAAGCAGCCAAACCCTGAAACGCCAAAACCCCAAAGGCTCAGCGCGCCGCGCCCACCCCACTCCAACCCCCCCTGCAGACTGAGGCGGCGGCGGCCCTCCAGCGTCTGTCGGAGGAATGCCACGGCCTCCTCGTAGCGTTCTTGGTCCTTGCCGCTTGTGAAGCCGCTGGTGCTCTAGTTTTCGAGTTGAAAGGGCTTAGCTTTCAGAATTGTGGTTGGCTCGTCGCATACCTGGCTATAGCTAAGAAGATGCTAAGAAGGGGGACTCAAGCGCTCGGGGCGAAAGCACTTTGTGCCTCCAGCACGATGGCCAAGCTGTGCATCGACATCAGCGTGTCTTCATGAGTCTCGCCCAACTTCGACCGGCCTCGGAGGTGTTCTCGGAGGCCGAGATCAGAATATTCAATAACAATGATAATAATAGCAGTAATCACTCATAAGAAAGAAATAATGACTGGAGATTCCACTGGCCAATCAGACTCGCATTCCCCCGCCAAACATCATCAGTCCCACCAGAGACTCAATCACGACACGTGAACAGCAAGCAGTACAAGAACTCAACAAAACGAACATAGCTTCATAAACAGGCTAGCAGCAGAGCACGGCCGGTACAGAAGACATGACAAACAGCTGCAGCAGTACAACCTGCAATGCGACGAGCCGGCGAGCGAGCGGGTGGGCAGGCGGGAGGGAGCGGAGGGAGAGGGAGGGAGAGGGAGGGAAAGTGAGGGAGGGAGGGAGGGAGGGAGGGAGGGAGGGTGGGTGGGTGGGTGGGTGGGTGGGCAGGGAGGGAAGGAGGATGGGATAGGAAGGGAGGCACACGCCTGTCAAAAAACCTCATCACACTAGGCATCATTGAACATGAGAAAAATTGCGTGTCTACCCAGCGGAATTCAGCCTGCGTGCTCCAGACACATCCAACATAGACAATCATGTACCAAACATGGCAGCCACGACAGCGTATACAGCACGATGTTCTTCACTGCACTACACTCTCTCGTTCCGTGCCGCATGACACGATGCCGCCGTGACTCGCTGCAAACAGTAAGCTATCCTGCAGCTACTGTACCCTGTACCACGTCACCACACAGAACAACCTGGGCAGCACATGCGAGAACCTCGGTGTAGGCTGGCTGAGGTGGCGGCGGGCCTTCACAGTCTGGCGGAGTAGTTGCTCGGCCTCCTCGTAGCTTCCCTTCTCCTGCAAGTTTGGGTTCCCCTGCACTTCTCTCCATCCGGCAAGCTCGAGCTGCCTGCAGAATCGAAGACAGATTCTGCATCGATGCCAGCGTGTCTGGGTGCGTTTCTCCCAGCTTCGCCCGGCCTCGTGCGCTGTTGCAAAAGACTGATAGCCATTGAGCTTGGAAATGTGGTGGCTGGAAGGACTGGCTGCATGTCACGAGAAATCCATCACCGCGAAGTGTTTGAGGACGAAACGAATACGTTATGCATTTATAAGCGGCTGTGATGTTCGGATTGGGGAGTAGCAGCACCCATCTTTCAACATGAAATCATGCATAGATGCATGCCGTGAAAATTTCATCACTATGAGCACTCACAACATGATACAGGACAGCACCGACTAATGTTTACGAGCATCAAGCATTAAGCATGACGCCTGGCACTCGCATGGCATGGAACATGATATGTGGAACTGCAAATACAGTAGCATTGATCCCAGTTCGATGAACTTACCTCACTGAAGCAATGCATGCACACGAATGAAACGAGGTGGCAACGTGCATCATCGCCATGTGTTGCGGCATACGGCACCTCCAAGAACTATCAGAACCAGCTTAAGCACGAAGCTAGCAGCACGAAACCATGCTATTGGCAGAGTAGTACACAACCTTTACATGCCGTGCACGTAGCACAGCAGCGCTGTGACAAAACGCTCCGCATACATTCCACATCATTGCACATTCAAACACCAGCTACAGCGTAAAACTCAATATGCTGTGACACGACGCGGCACCGGTCAACACTGCCCAACACTTCGTGTTGATTACCGGACACCATGTACACGGATACATAGTCTGCACCGCTTCGCAGCCATGTCAGGTAAACACCGCACATCTCGCGATGCTCGAAAGCAGCACCGGCTGTGTGTTGGCAAACTCTGCTGGGCGCAACTCGCATAGCCTGAAACCTAAACTTGCAATGACCTTTGAGCCTTCGAATGCGGTGGGCCGTGTAGGCCCGCAACCTTACGGTTTGGACTCTCGCGACTCGAACGATGCCCAAGGTGAGGGGTTTGGGCTCCAAGGGCCCAGGGCTTAATGGCCTCGGGGAAGGGATTTGATGCAAACCTGAACCCCAAACCTTTCCTCTTGCTGTTTGAGGCCGTGGCGACCCTCCAGCGCTTGGCGGTGGAGTGCTTCGGCCTCCTCATTGCGTCCCTGGTCCTGGCACTTGCACTTCTTTTCAGTTTGCGTCCGATGACCACGAAAAGGCCAGGATGTACAGCTGTTCCGGCCTGGCGAACAGCTGGCCTTTCCGTGCAAACCCATGCCCTTCGAGAAACCCCCTTAACCCCCCGTTGCGGCCCTTGTTGCCTGCAGCACCGTAGCCAAGTTGTTCATCGATGTGAGGGTCTCCGGGTGCGTCTCGCCCAATCTCGCTCGGCCTCAGGAGGCAAAGAACGGAGGGAGAGCGAGAGAGAGAGAGAGAGAGCACATGCGTGTGCATCTGCATGTGCGTGCGCTTGCACGACTGCAGGTGAGGGTGAGATGGTGACAGTGGGCGTTACGCAAAGCGTGACAGTCGCGATGCGACTGACAGCGAGGAGTTAGAGTGGTAGTGCGTGTCTGTCGGAGTGTGAGCGTGTGACAGTGCACTACAGGAATCTCAACAAGGTACCATAACTTCAAACCAAGCGATCTGGAACGACTGCAAGCCCCACAGCCGACTCTAAACAGATTCCAGGCCAGCACCAGAGGCCGGAGCTCTCCTGTAAGGCAAGAATCAACATGCATATTTGCAACGACATGTATATAAATATACATGAACCGATCTATCTATCTCTCTCTCTCTCTCTCTCTCTCTCGCTCTATGTACTGTCAACTGGAACATGGCTTGATAGTGATGATTTACCCACAGATGCCTTCCTTGCAAGGGGGCGGGGATTTCCTTGGCTCCCAAACCCTAAACCCTTTTTTGCAACTGGCTTG